>JAQPPZ010002654.1:0-268476 GCA_028583015.1 Wollemia nobilis
AACCCTAAGAATGTCAGCTGCAAAACCCTAAAATCTGTCGGCCTAGATTTAACTTTGTCGGCGTCATTCTCCACATTCGTTACCTTCCTGTAGCTTATTGCAGCGAAATAGTAACACGTCGGCCCTTTTAATTTAATTTAATATTCTAATTTAAATTTTTAATAAAATAAAAATTTAAACTAAATATTTAAAATTAAATATCTTCATCATCGGGGCATATTTTTCAACAAAACGAAGAGCCAACTTGGGTTTTAAGAAAAACCCATTTCAAGTCTGTTATCCACTGCATCCTTGGACCTAACTGCCTGCATATTTGGATCTAACTACCTGTGTTGACAACAATGACAACCTTCTGGCAACATCTTGCTCAACAACTTGTGAGTAGGTTTTGGACAGGTTCCAGTGGGGACTTGTGAGCAGATTTGAACGCGTCCTAACAGAGGACTTGTGAGCTAAGATTGATAGTTCTATCAGAGAACTTGAGGACAGAGGTACATTGGTTCTATCAGAGAACCCGAGGACAGATTTGGCAAGTCTTTGAGAAGGCTTGTGTGCAAAGGATTAAATTGTTCATAGAGTTGGACAGATCTAACAGACAGAGGAAGACTTGTACTAGACTGACTGACTATGTTTGGTACAGGTAGTTGAGCTACTGTGGACGTGATCATAGAAGGCAAAGGTCTCTTAGGCTAAGCATTGAGGACAAGAGGTCTTCGGTGGATAGGAGTTCCACGTGCTGGCAAGAGGTGGAGGTAGTTGATCTTCTAAGGGATCATTTCTAGAGCAGAGGGGAAGGTATCTCCTTTGAGTAAAGGCTCATAAATTTAGAGCAGAGGGGAAGGTATCTCCTTTGAATAGAGGCTCATAAATTTAGATTAGGGGAAGGTATATCCTTTGAGCAGAGGCTCATAAATTTAGATCAGGGGAAGGTGTATCTTTTGGGCCAAGGCTCATAAACATTGTAATTGGGAAGGTTTCCCAAAGAATTTTGAGATAACTTTTAGAGAAAAGTTTTGTGGACGTAGCCCAGGCCTTTTGGGTGAACCATGTTAAAATTGGTGTCACTTTGTGGATGATTTTGTGCATTGTTTTGATATTGCTTTGGGTATATTGCTTTACTATTTTGAAGTATAAAAGAAAAAGTAAAAGGAGGTCTTATATTGTTCACCCCCCCCTCAGTATAAGCTTGTGTTCTTCATAATGATCCCTATTTCTTTATGAAATATTATAAGGAGAATATCTTGTGGACTACCCCACATTGGGGGAACCATGTTAAATCTTGTTTCTCAATTATGTGTGATGATTTGTGTGCTTGCTTACTATTGCTATCTATGTTATTATTGCACACTACTATATTTAGTTATTGCAATTAAGAATACTAATTGATATTGGTTTGAAAAGAAAGAAAAAAGTGGGCGTTATATTGTTCGCCCCCCTGTTAGTATAAGCTTGTGTTCTTCAAGGAGAACTAAATCCCAAGTTTTATTTTTGATTAAGGAAGAGAATTTGTTTTCCATGGCATCATACCATTCTTTAATACCAGTTGCTTCTTTGAAGTATTAATGATCAGAGGAAATAGACTAACAAACAAGACCAGTGTGTATGGAGTTGGTTAATATGGATGATGGAAGATTTTGGATTTAAGGAGTAGCTTCTTTAACAATGGTGTGGGCCAATTTTGGAAGAGTGGAAGGAGTGGAAATACTTTGAGTTGGAGTTATAGGATCCTCATCTTGATCATTAATCTAAATTAATCTCTAAAGTTGGTTCTTCATTATATTTAGGTTCTACTATAGGAAAAGGCTCAATAGAGGAAGAGGATGGTTGAGGATATTTTTGAGGGAATGTTTCATCAAATTGGACATTCCTATTAAAAAAGACCTCATGAGTTATGGGATCAAGGAGCCTGTATGCTTTCATTTCCTCACAATAACCAACAAAGATGAGTTTTTTGCTTTTATTATCTAGAGCCTTCCTTTTCTTCTCTGGGATGTGCACCCAAGCAGTACATCCAAAAATATTGAAGAAGGATATATCCGGTTTTGATCCAGTCCATGCTTCTTTAGGAGTTAAATGGTCAAGAGATTTATAAGGTGTGCGATTATGAATATAGTTTGCAGAATTAATAGCTTTTGCACAAAAAATTTTTGGAATATCTCTTGAATGGAGCATACATTTTACCATTTTATTCAATATTTGGTTTTTACTCTCTACAATGCCATTTTGCTTCAGATTATGGGAGAAAAAATGCTGATAAATGATGCCATGACTTGATAGAAATATTGAGAACTCATTATTGTAGTTTTCCCCCCATTATCTATGTGAATTTGATTGATGACACAAGAGGCCTGATTTTCAACTAAGGCTTTGAATATTTTGAATTGGGATAGAACATCAATTTTGTATTTTAGGAAGTAGACCCAATTTCTTCTATAAAATTCATCAATGAAGGTTAGAGCATATTTTTCTCCTTTGAAATAAGACTCTAGGAAAAAAATTAAGTCACTATGGATTAACTCTAGAGGGGATGAGGCTTTTAAAGAACCACTTGGGTGGAAAGGATATTGATGTTGCTTTCTAAGAGCACATCTAGGATATACTCCATCAATAGAAGAGACTTGAGGTAAACATGTTACTATTTCATGGGTGTTCAATTCATTTAGGTATAGTTATAACTGATATGACCAAACCTTTCATGTTAAATTTTTCTTTCAAGATCTCCATGAGCCATAAAATAGGAGGTTCCTTATGGATTTTTGAATCATTTGAAGTGAAATAGGCGAGTGTTGTGATCAATATCTCCTTTGGCTATAAGAGAGTGGGGGTATTGAAATTCTCTTATCTCAAATCCTGTTGGAGATAAGAGAATTTCAATACCCCCACTCTCTTATAGCCAAAGGAGATATTGATCACAACACTCGCCTATTTTGAAATTCTCTTATCTCAACTCCTGTTGGAGATAAGAGAACAATTTTCGCCTTTCCAAAAGTACAAATCCAATATATGGAGAGGATATTTGTTGCAATTTTTGGAACATAGAGAACATTATTGATAGAGCCACAATTAATGGATATGTCACCCTTTCCTTTGATTAGGATAAAGGAAGAGTCACCAAATTCTATGCTACATGTTAAACTTGAGGAGATAGAAGAGAATGACTCATCTGAAGCAATCATGTGATGAGTTGATCCAGAATATAGGACCCAGTAATTATATGAAGTATTGGTGGTCTTACCTTGAACATTTTGGGCTTTTCCTATATTTTTTTTACTGTCTATATTTTTATCCTTCATAGTTGCCTCTAATTTTTGTAATCTTTTCCAACATTTGTTTGCAGAATGACCATTATTTTTGCAATGAGTAAAATTTATGGGATTCCTTTTTTTTTCTTTTTGAATTTTTCTTTAGTAGAGGTGGAGGCTACAAAGGATTTTGTGGAAGAGGAATATATCTCATATTTTTTAAGTTTTGTTTCTTCCCTAGTTAGTCTATCACAACATTATTCTAAGGAGGGCATTTTTAAAGTTGCACCAAGAGCATATTTTGTAGATAGAAAGGTGGTTGCAAAGATTTGAAATACACCATTTAGTTTAGAAAGAATTATATAAATGTATTCTTCTTTAGCTTTATTCTTCCCATTGCCTTTGTATTGATTGAGGACTTCTTTGAATTTGGTGAGAAATTCAACAATATTGCTGAAGTCTTCAGGAGATAATGTTGTTAATTCTGCTTCTAGATGCATTGATCTTATTTGATCTACTTTCCCAAAAAAGTTTTTTAGTTTCTCCCAAATATCATGAGGAGTATTACAATATGTAATGTGAAACCATAAGCTTTCATTTACATTAGAGCTTATAACACCCATTATTTCATAAATCTTCCTTTTATGAACAAAATTTTCATATTTGTTTTCAAAATCAGGTTGTTTTTCTTCTAATAGGTGTGTGAGCCCTTTTTGAGAAATGAGATTCAATATTTTAGGTTTCTGTGTATGGTAGTTATGAGGAGTGAGAGGATCAATTGTATTCATTGAATTCATTTTGCCAAAGAAAATTGAAGTGAACTCAAAATTCCCATATTTAATTTTAATTTAGAGAATGCAATGGATATTAGTGAACATAAGCCTTTAAGAAACACCAAATATCTCAAAATACCCACCCTAATGAGAGGGAAAATATAAGTAATTTTGAGGAGATTTGATATTAATATTAGGTTAATGAGAACAAATATGCCAGGCCTATATATCTTTTCTCCTCAAATACCTGCCCTTACGAGAGGTAAACTATAAGTATTGAGTAGATTTGATATTTGGAACATAGGCTTTTAATCAGACAGACTCATATATTGGTTATCTTAATAACCCGCCCTTATGTGAGGGAAACTATAAGTTATTTAGAATTTCCAATATAGGTGCATAGTTGATTTATTATATTTGCTCTTTAGAAATTTATAATAAATAAATAATGAATTGAGAATATAATAGATTAACAAGGTTAATTAAAGAGATATCCTCACTTAAATTTATTTATCAATTTTGTTTTTTTATATAAATTAAGAAACTCTTTGTAAAAAAATTAATCAAAATAAGTTCATTAATATAGAGACCTATTGCAAGAAAGGAGATAATGAAATAATATATATTAATGATATATCCTCACTTTCATCCACTAAAAAAATCTCTATATAATATTAAAGAACATTGGAAAGAAAATTAATTAGAACAAAGTAAGTTGTTTAATGTAGAGATTTGCTTTAAGAAGGAATTAAAGAAAGAATACAATATTATTATTTAATATCTCTAATGTATTAAGGAATGCATTTTTAAATCAATTATCCTCACTTATATTTAATTACCAAGATATATAAACAAATGACTTATAACAAATGTAATTAGGTAAAAATAAAAGGCAAAAATTGATGCAATAACAACCCCCCTCGATGCTATGATAGGTGCAAAAAATGCACCTATAAAACCCCCCCAAAAAATTATATTATAGATATTACAACTGTCCTTTATATATTTGGGCCAAGGAGAGGCCAGAAAGAAAAGGATAGAAACTTTTGAAGGCTAAAAATTTAAACAAAGATCAAATGTATATTTTTATCTTTAAAAACTTAGTAGATCTAAGCTAAAATTTAATTGACATTAGATAGAAGAAAAGAGACAGCAAATAAACATTGATGCTCTGTCAATGAACAAACAACACCAATGGGCAGTGAGGAGGGAGCTTTGAAAGGCTATGATTATCTGCACTGAGAGTTGAGTAGGGCAGAAACATAAAATATTATAACGATACCTGAAGGGTCGACATCCACGATAAGCTAGATTGGAGCTTCGAAAAATGTGAACTTTTAAAGGTTTACTTTTAATCACTGCACATGAAAGGTTAAAAATGGAAGTGAACTTTATAGAAAATTAAATAATTTAATACCACCTCTTGTTGCATATGCGAAATGCAGGGAAGGCACCCAAAGTGGCAAAGAAGGTGGTGAGAAGAGAGGATTCCGAGAAGACGAGAGGAAGGCAACGATGCCACACACACAAAGATATTCCTTAAAAACAAAAGACGTTAGGCATCAAAAAAACCTAACACAAAGCACAGAATGAGTTCTGCTAAATATCCATCTATGGTGCACTTGCAGAGATCCTCAAAGGATAGAAGAAGATAGGCACCACTAAAAAATCATTAGTATAATGATTAAATGAAGAAACACTATTCAAAACAAGAGAATAATATTATTCAAACATTGTTAAGATGATTATATAACAAAAAAAACTAAAGTTCTTCCTGAGCACCAAAGGACAAAAAAATGGAAGTTCGAGTTGAATGAAGTTTTGGAAATCACAAGATCTTCAAACAATTGATATTTAATTAGGAAAATACCAATTTTATGAGACATAGTATCTATGTGTGCCAATATAAGTAGTGGCAAAAAACCACGTTTCTAAAAAAAATAAATGGACTTTGGTCTATTCAAAGTTAGACCAAAAATACATTCTATTTTGACGCGAGGAGTGCTACTTCCTCTAATTAAAGAGATCACAAAGATATAATGAAATCCAAACTTTAGTTAGAAAAAATTATATTGCACACCAAAATATTAATGCCTATGAATCTTTAGTATCCACTTTTGAGTGATACGCAATGATGGCTAAATGGAGTCGAAGCGAGCTACATTCGAAATGGAGATTTTTTTTTTAAACATAGGCATACGAGGAGGACACATAAAACTGCAAAAAAAAATGAGGAGAGTATTTGAATAACAAGGTAAAACAATATTTATCTAGATATTACCATAAGTAGATTCCTAAAAAAAATTGCATATATACAAAAACAATCTATAATAGATATAAAACCTCTTTCTTTAAAAAAAAAAAAAAATATAAGAGAGTAAGAACCAGTTCGAGAGGCTACCTTCAAGAGAGAATGCCTAGTAGAATCTATCCTGCTCTAGTACCATGTTATAATTTCCCAAGATTAGAACTACAAAGCATTACAATATTTGAAGAAATAAAAAAGAACTGATTGATTATTCCATTGATCAACATTGTATAACTAACAAAGCTGATCATTGAGATATGTTGGATTACAACTCATCAAATCTGATGTAGACTATAACTAAGAGTTCAACTAACTCATGAAGGAGTGGAAACTCAAGTAAGTCTATCCTAGAAAAGCTTAAGATAATAATTACTTACTATAACATATTATTTATGGAGAAGTTGTATTTTTGAGCATATTGTTAAATCTTTGACTACTATGTAAAAGGTTTGAGGACATTTCAACACCCCTTCTCAAACCTTAATAAAAATGTATTGTTTTTTGAAAAATATTTTGAAAAACATATATTAAAACAAAGATCATTCAAAAGTTGGGATGATATTTCTCCTAACCTTAGCCAAAGAGAGCACATGTTTACAACAGTAAAAGAATATTTGCATTGGAGCCAAATCTCCTAAACCATATTTCTACAATGGCTTTTCACATGTTTACAACTGTAAAAGAAGATCTACATTGTAGCAAAAAACTCCTAAACCATATTTCTACAATATTTGTCCAAATTAGCTAAACACTGGATTTCCTCACCAAACTGTCTAATCCTCTCATCCTCAATAGCCATGTCACTATACCGCTAAATCACTATCTCCTTCTTAGTACCCATATTAGCCATGAATTCTACCACTTCATTTAGATATCTAATCACATAAACTAGAATCACATCATCTAATTCTCTCCACCATTCCTTAATATGAGTGACAAGAATCCTCAACCTCTATGTATTCAAAGTAAAGTTCCTCATGCAATCAAGAGCTCCTACCATTATTTGAGAATCTGATTCTAGGACTATCCTCTTGTAACATTGTTTTACTACCTAAATAGAAGCAGATTTTATAGCTAAGGCTTTTGCTTAATTGTTTGTGGCCCTTCCAAGGCCTTACAGTTCCCAATAGAGCATTGTCCCAACATGATTCCTATATTCCATATCTACCCAGATTACCTTTTGCATCTCCATCAGTATTAATTTTAATATAACCTTCTGGGGGTGGTTTCCAACTAGCTCTGTCCTACGACTCTTGCACTTAAAATTCCTTATCCATTGATCCTATAATAGCCTGAGTTTCATCTTTAGCACACACTACCATAAGTTTTGTGTCTTTGCTCCAAATGACCTACCAAACTCCATCTAAAGATGAAAATGTTTCTCTAAAAAAAAATTCATTTATCTCCAACCACACTTGCCACAAAATGAAGTTTAATCCAATATCCCAACCAATACAAAGAGCTTTGGATTTAAATCTACACCTCTTCCATATTTCCCAAATATTAATCTCATTCAAATCACCATTAAATTGAATTTTATAAGATAAAAACCATATCTCCTATATCTAGCATGTGAATGGACATGCAAACATCAATTGGTAGGATGTTTCCTCACTCTTGTAGTATAAAACACATTGATATGGACCAATGATTCTCCTATGTCTGATATTATCAAAATTAAGAATTCCATTATGCATGAACTGCCAGGTACAAAAGTTTACTTTCAACCGACCCTCGGACTGCCAAATATTTCTCCAATCCTCAACCTAATATGCATGAGGAGGAGGATATTGAAGGATATTATCATATCATCATTCACTATGTAGACACCAAGGCTCCCATAGAACCATGCTAATTCATCCTCCTCATATCTACCTATGAGAAATATTTTTGCCAATATTTTAGTCATGATGGGTGTCAATTTTAGAGGGATTAAAATTAGCCACTCATCCAACTTCTTAAACTGCTTAAAATTATAATATCCCAGATGATTATTATTAAAATAACTTTTAATTTGGACCCAATATCTATTT
The DNA here is from genome assembly GCA_028583015.1 of Wollemia nobilis. NCBI lineage: Eukaryota > Viridiplantae > Streptophyta > Pinopsida > Araucariales > Araucariaceae > Wollemia > Wollemia nobilis. Next base: position 8,357 of record JAQPPZ010002654.1, read on the forward strand.
TGCATGCTTTTTTTTATTAGTTGTAGTTATAGGAATTCAAAAATGATAGGTGGGTATTGATCCCATGAATCTATCCAAAATAGTGTCTTCTTCCTTCTCCCCACTTTCTAAAATAATACATCTTTAACTACCTGAGATCTTAACTTTAGAACCTTCCACACTAAGGATCCATTACCATCCAAAGAGAAATGACCCACCTCATTTGGGTTTACCTATCCCAAATATTTACTAGTTAAAACTTTACTAAATAAAGAAGTTGGTTGGGAAATCCACCTCTAGTAAATATTTCTAGCCAAAGCTTTATTATTTAACTTTGATATCCTTAGTCCCAAACCTCCTTTTACCTTGGGTTGGGTTACTTTATCCCAACCTACTAAGGCCCATTTTTTCTCTTCTTTTAATCCTCCCCCATAAAAAATGTTCTAGACATCTTGTCCAACTCTTTCCATATGTTATGTGGGGCAGTAAGGATAGAAAATTTTTAAATTTACATGGCCTTAATGGCTGACTATAAAAACATTAATCTACCCCCATAGCTTAACCATTTGTGATACCAATTATTAATTATTGCCTTGATACAATCCAAAATATTCTTCCAGATATCTATTTTTTATTTTTTTAAATGCGAAGAGACCCCCAATTATACCACTAGAAGAGAAGTCCTCATGAATCCCGAGATCTCTAAATTTTTTTCTTGAAGCCTTTGATCAAGATTGAAAAATACCACTTTGTTTTTTTTTTTTAATTTATGACTTGGTTTGTGTAGACACCAAAATAGCACCAATCCGATTATGTGACTACAAACACTAATCGCATTGACATATACAGCTTTCAGGGCAGCCCTCAGAGGTCAAACAGTGGTCCTAGCCACTTACACAGTAGTTTAGAAGGTCAAAAAGTAAACAAAGAAAAGCTAGTCGTTTTAACAAGCCTTAAGCAAAAGCAAGCCTTAAGCAAGAGCAAACCTTAATTAAAAGCAAGCCTTAAGCAAAAGCAAGCCTTAAGCAAAAGCAAGCCTTAAGCAAGAGCAAACCTTAATTAAAAGTGAGCCTTAATCAAAAGAAGGCCTTGGCCAAAGTGTCGTGATATCGTGACATCATGATATCGCGACACTTTGGTGCCCAAGGCAAAGCCTTGGCCGAAGTGTCGCGATATCGCGACGTCATGATATCGTGACACTTCGATGCCCAAGGCAAAGCCTTGGCCGAAGTGTCGCGATATCATGACACTTCGGCACCCAAGGCAAAGCCTTGGCCGAAGTGTCGCGATATCGCGACACTTCGGTGCCCAAGGTAGAGCCTTGGTCGAAATGTCACGATATCGGGATACTTCGACGCCCAAGGCAGAGCCTTGGCCGAAGTGTCACGATATCGCGATGTCGCGATATCGTGACACTTCGGCGCCCAAGGCAGAGCCTTTGCCGAAGTGTCACGATATCGCGACGTCGTGATATCGTGACACTTCGGCACCCAAGGCAGAGCCTTGGCCGAAGTGTCACGATATCGCGATGTCGCGATATCGTGACACTTCGGCGCCCAAGGCAAAGCCTTGGCCAAAGTGTCACGATATCACGACGTCGCGATATCACGACACTTCGGCCCTCAAAGGTGAACATTAAAACATTGAAAGGTAGACATTCAACCAATCAAAGGCACCATTAAAACATTCAAAGGCAGACATTAAAGCATTCAGAGGCAACATTAAAACCATCAAAGTGACCTTTAAATAGGTGGCAGCCGAGGACAGTTAGTTATTGCCACCTGCTATGCATGCGTACGTAGGTGGGGAGATTGGCAGTTAACAGACTATCACTAGGGTATTCATGTAAGCCCAAGTCAAGTAGGAGTCTCGTCCCTCTTGGGAAGGCATGGCCGCCATGTGGCATCCCTGCGTGCCCCTCCAAAGAGACACAGTGGGTCTATAAAACGATGGACTTTCTTGTCCAAAAAAAACAAGCTGGTAGACATTTCAAGCGACGAAGTGCTGCCAAATTAAAAACCTGATTGCATTCTTATCGATTCATTGCTTCTACACCTATAATCTCTTTCGCAAGGGAGGTTATTGGTGGCTGTTAGAAGCATGGATCTGGACCTGAACCCGACATTGGACCACAGTAACCCATCAATTCGACGACATCACAACCTGAGAGATTTTGGGCCCTTCCTTAGTGGATTGGCACCGAAATCAAGTTTTAACGGGGGCGGCCCGCTTGGGCACCCCACACACGTTCTTAGTTTCAATTTAATTTATGCTATTTTTGAATATATCCTGCAGTTAACAGTGTTTAAATAGATTATGCTTTCTGTTCGAATATATATATACTGCATTACGTTTTAGAAGATATTTATCGAAGACATCTTGCATTTCGTTCTACGTTCTACACTTTTTGTTGCTCCACTAACCTACAGGTAACAACATCGATTTGGCATCGTAACATAGTCAAATTTGCGTTAAACAGTCGAAGGAAGAACAGTTGAATTCATCTTGCCGATGGACGAATTAAAGTCAAGTGCAAATCGGTCGACTGTTTTAATGGCAGCGGCCCTCTGGTAAAGTTTTCTATTTTCTGTAAAAGTTGCAGGTTGCTTAGAGTTATGTTGTTTACCGATTTAATCAATCTTTTTGCACACATTTCTCATTGATTTTGAGAGTCAAACGTTCTGTCCTTGTGTTGCAGGTGCTACTAACGTCTCTGTGTTTCTTTGATCGTAGGAGAAGCAGCAAGCAAGGATTCATCAGCATAAGCGGCGGAAAAACTCTAGCTCGCATATTTCAAATGTGGGCATGCGGAAGGAAGATTACTAATCATGATTGTAACCAAGACAGGCTAACACTCCTAGCCCCTGAAAATGGAGGAGACGTCTTTGTAACCGAGGATAAGAAAATTGAATAAAGAGGGCTATGCTTTCATACATCTTTCTTTCATTTCCAATTTATCTCCTTTCTTTGTCTCGTGCATAGGATTAAAGCGTTATATTTTGTATTATATTGCATAGCTATAGTTTTCCTTTTATTTTTGAAATCTCATGCTTTCAGTGGCGATCACGGTGGGACCCTGTCCCTTGTTTTTTTTTTTTTTTAGATTCAGAAACTAATTGAAATTTATGTTTTTGTGCTTAAAGGTACCGGGCCGAATCAGAGACAGCCGATTTAAGCAAAAAAGAGGTAAGGTTCTAAAAATGTACCTGTATTTTTTTTATTTTATTTTTTATTATTATTTTTTGTTTCTATTTTTTTCTGTCAGCTTTTACTTGCTTAGGGAAAGTTGTTTATGCTTGTTTCATTTTTATTAAATAAAATTAACCCCACACACATCACGTGGTAAATTAAACCAAGGAGCTGGTCATAAGACCCTAGCCCTTGAGCAAGACCAACGGTGGGTTCATCACCACCTTGGCTTAGCTTTGCATCCATTTCCTCGATTGTCACTATTTTTAGGTGTAAATCCTGACGAAAGCTAACCGAGTGTCGCTGGGGTGATTCCCATGTGTGTGAGGATAAGTCTTCTATGGTAGGTGTCATTAATAGGACAATCCCCCTTTTGTACCGCCTATGTTCCACGTACCATCTGCTCTCATGTACCTATAGTTTCCCTCTCATAAGGGTGGGTATATAGAGAGGTTGGTATATCGGTCCAAAAATGGTATATTGAAGGGGAGACCATTTATGGGAGTCATATGAGCCAGCATTATGCATTTAAACGTTCTTCAAAACTTGCAAAAACAAAACAAAACATCAAAATGCACTAAACTAGTTTAGGACACACTATTAATCCTTAAAAGAGATAATCACGATTTGTGTATGTGTGTGTTCATTTCTGCTTAGTGTAAAAAAAAATAAAAATCATCATAAATGAGATAAAAATCTACTTAGCTAGCAGACGAGCACCACAATGGTGCTCACCCGTAGCCAAGCCCAATCATGGGCGGATGCTGTGGGGAGTATCCAAGGAGGCACAAGTCGCCTTCGGTATAGCCCCAAGGATTTGGTCATACCACCTTGGCGGCCTGACACACAAGGCAGTCCCCTCCGTGCCTCGACGAAACGAGACTATAGGGGCACCTCTTCGAGGAGCACTCTTGTTCAACATAGCACTCAACACACACCCTTCCATGAGGGGTATAGTCATAGGAGAGCTCCCTTAGATGCTCGCTATGAGTGGTCACCGCGCGATGAAGCGCTAGGTCAACATAGGGTTCAACGGGAGGAACCACATCATTACACTATTACTCCTTCACCCCCTCTAGTTTTCAGGACTACAAAGACAAATCCAGAGCACAAGGCTCCTCAGGCGGAGCAAGCCAACTCCACCCGTGCCTGTTTCACTTATGACAAAGAGCAAGAGGAAAACCCTTACCTTCCTCAAGAATAATATACATCACGGGAGCAAGATGCCTCTGCGAATGCTAGCTATCAGGATCACCTACTGAGGCCAGAGCCTCAAATAAATGCCACTACCTCCAACAGAGGGAGGTGGCCTATAGAGATCTTGGATCACTATGATCGAGATAGATATCTAGGAGAGGCATCTAGGCCTTCTAGACATGAAGCGGTAAGACCAACTATCTTAGAATCTATCAAGCATTTCACACATCGAATGCAACTCACGCAACTTGAGCTAGAATGACAACAGTTAGAGAAATGGTATCTTCTAAATAAAGAGCACCTTCAGCACCAGAAGGATGAGTTGTTCCAACACACTATGTAGGAGAGGACTCCAAACCCTCACATGCATAAGACAAAACATTATGAGAGGCACAACCCTCGGGTGCAAGACAAGTCTCCACGACCTCATCAAGAATCGCCCCCGATGCCTCCTAGACATGAGTGGGAGGCTAATCCTATAACCAATGATGGGTGCCTTCCTCAGGAACCCACTCAGGTTTATGGGCCACCCTTAGAAATTCATCAAGAAGCCTCTAAAGAATCAGAGCGAGAAGAAGAGTGGGATGAACTGCCCTACCAAGGCATGTGGGTGCTATTTGGCCACCCCTCCATAAGCCCCAAGTTCCTCAACAATAACCAACCAAAGAGGAGGAGCTCAAATCTCCCGATACATGCAAAGCGCTAGAGCACTTAAAGTCGATAGAGACCAAGATTTTGGAGCTCCCAAGGCCCAACTTACATGAGGCTCATTTCAAAGAGGATCAACCTTTAACCATAGGGCTACCTGATGATGCAGTCCTCCATGTCTCAGAATCTCTAGATTCTAATGAGCTATACTCACTGGTTGAAGGTGAGGATAAAACAGAGATAGCCCACAGCAATCACATGCGACAACATCAACATCCCATAAATATCGATGAAGCATGTCAACAGATAAACATAATACTAGGGCATGAGTGGTGCATTAAACCACCGTAGTGGAACCAACTCTTAAATCTACCACTTTGGGCACACAAAGATCAACTTTCGCCCAGAGACCTCATAGCAACATCAGTGTCGAGGGTGGACCCTGTCCTCCTATCCGTGCATAGGGACGATCCATTCGTGCCTATCCCTCTAGAGCCATATCCGGAGTGCAAAGACCATCAAGCTGGGGATACCTCTATCCCATGAAGAGCCATAATCCAAACCAAAAAGCTCCAAAGATTATCACAATAACTTGGTCAAAACCCCAAAAGCTCCAAGGATTATCGCAATCGCTTGGTCATCCCAAAGGCTCCAAGGATTATCACAATCGCTTGGTCATCCCAAAAGCTCCAAGGATTATCACAATCGCTTGGTCAAAACCCCAAAAGCTCCAAGGATTATCGCAATCGCTTGGTCAAAACCCCAAAAGCTCCAAGGATTATCGCAATCGCTTGGTCAATCTCAAAATGCTCCAAGGATTATCGCAATCGTTTGGTCAAATCCCAAAAATGCTCCAAGGATCCATAAAATCACTTGGTCAATTCCAAAAAGGCTCCAAGGATTCTTGCAATCGCTTGGTCAATCCAAAAATGCTCCAAGGATTTCCACAATCGCTTGGTCAAAAATCAAGAAAATTCAAAAACAACAAAAATCATCAAAAACAACAAAAAAAATTTGCATCTCATTTCTAGGCATACTCAAATTCATCAATAGAGAGCTCTTCTCGCACTTCATCTTCATATTCACAAAAATCAATCCATCAAAAATACAAAAATATATAGTTGCATTAAAACATTGCATCCATACATTGCATATTTGTGGTCGTACGGGTCAAAGGCATCATAGGCTGTAATTGCTCTGCTAGTCCATCTTATTCCACACTGTTCCATTTTACAAAAACAACAAAAACACCATGCATTGCTTTTTACCACACTAGAGTTAGTGGTCTGCTAATGTATCAAGAGTTTTCGTGATTCAGTCATCGTTTTGCTCTTTAGCTACGTAATGTACCAAGTCAGACAAATTTTACGAAGGTAGAGTTACACTTGAAATACGCTGTGTTACGTAACATCCCAACACAAATTAAAACACATAAAAATTCCCAAGTTGTGTGAACGAAAGATGAAACCCTGCACGATAATCCGAGGTCACCATAAGTGAAACGGTTATCTTGCTCATCTCCCCGTGCGAATGGTTCCAGAATGCTGAGAATTGACAAAAGGACAAGCTCTTTCCTATCCATTCACCTCCATATACAGTGGTTTTTACCACTACCAAATCCCAATCATAGTTGGTTCCCAAAGTTGTAAGGATTTGTACTACATGTCCCTACCAAGGATGGGTAGTCATCCCCAAGAACCAAAAGGGATCAATGCCATTCACAAACAAAATTCTAACAAATCATCATCCTAACACTTTCCATTCACCTTTGGTCTCCAAGTTGTAAGGATTCGTACTATCCGCCCCTAACCAGGATGGGTAGTCATCCCCAAGGCCTAACAGATCAATGCCCTTGCTCCATAATCTCCATCACCCCCTTGGTTCACAACATTGTAAGGATTCGTACTACATGTCCCTGCAAAGAATGCGTAGTCGTCCCCAAGGCCACAAGGATCAAGGCCACTCACAAGCCCAAACTCACAATACTCAAAACACAAAATAAAATAACAGTGGTTATCACCACTATTCAAAATCCTTGCTCAAAAAGAATTAATAGAAAATAAAAAGTGATTTTCATCCCTATATAGACGAAAAATTTCTAAATCATTCAGCCAACACATATCCTGAACTTGAATCCCTAGAATTCTCAGCATTCAAAAACCATCCAGGTGATCCTCATTACAGGTCTGGTTGATAGCCTATCTGGCAATGGTGGTATCCTACCCGCATGACAATATGTCTGTCACATTCGCTTTGCGTATATGTAGACCAATGTTTGCATAAGGATGAGCTAGCTTATGGTATCCTAGATAACACCACAAATTAATCTAACTAATACAACAAAGGAGTTAGTGGAGCTAATTAGGTGATCCTCAGTACAGGTTCGGTTGAAAGCCCATCTGGCACTGGTGGTATCCTATCAAATACCACATAAATAAACTCAATTGCACACACAGGGATGTGAAATAGCTTGGTCAAAAACAAGTCTGATTCATACCTTGTTCAAAAGTCTTGTAAGATAAAGTACAATCGTGGCTAGTAAGTTAAAACGGTCTGCATCTCAAAAAATCTTAGGTACATTTCTAAACCAACTGCGCTACTGTTCATCCTTACAATACCAACAGAAAATACAAAAAAAAAGAAAAACCACATGTATACATACAAAGTCATCCACTACAGCAATCACATAAAAACAACATCACAAAGTTCTAAAAAGTCTATGGTGCCATAGCCAAACATCACAAATTCTATCCATCCATTTCATTTCTACATATCACATATAAATAAAAAACATTTGCATTCATCACAACATATGCATCCATCAAAATAAATCAACATACAACAATCGTATTTATCATACCATATGCATACATCAATATAAAGTAACATGCATCCATCAACATCAATCATTATGCATAAAATCATGACATATACACAAAGAAAGAAAATCAAAACAACAAAAACATCCCAAAAATGTAACACAAAAACATTAGCAATAAGCATTTCCGGACACAAGTGCTCTTGCACTTAACCTCTTGGCATATAAAAATCGATGTCGGGGTTCAAATTGTCATTCTCCTACTTCCCCAAGAAGGCTACCATAGCCGGACCACTCCACGGGAAGGCAGGTTTTCGATGATTTCACCCCATTATGGCATCACCAAAAGGTTTTTTACCCACCAAATATAGGTCCAAATGTCGGGAAATTGCACATGCTAAACGGTAAAACATATAAAGGCACCCTTGCGCAAGTCATCTTGGGTCAAGCGACTCGTCACTTTTCTCATGAAGGCCATTCCCTCATCAATTCGTCGCTTGAGGGGGTAGTCACACTTAGTTACCAATCAACAAGCACACACCCAATCAAAGCAATGACTGACGGGGACCGGTACATCAACACATTCACAAATTCTGATTTCTCATTAAAATCTGCAGAAAAATATTTACATGCATCTAAATGGAACAGCCCGCAGGCTTTACAACGATCGAGCTCGGCTCCGGTCTCTCTAATTGTAACTCCCCTTATCTTTTCCGGTCCCCCCTTGACTATTAAAAAATCTCGATTTTTTAACGAGGTCCTGGTCCTCTAGGAAATTAATGCCCCCACCTAACCAAAATTCAAATTTGATTTTCCCCCTCTCTGAGTTTTCAAATCTTTCTGTCATAAATGGGAAACTGCCCGATCTAACATGGAGCTTGCATTAAACCCCTCCCTTAACCTGCACCCGTCGTTTTGTTCTAACTGTTCTTTCGTACTGCTGTCTCAACCATTAAGTCCGTCGCCTGTAATTACGGTTCTTCCAGAAATAATAATAAAAGATACATATGCATGGTCGACATCCTTATTTTCAGATCACGTGGTCCTCACTTTTGACTGAATACATGTATGCTTCTGCGTGTCAAATTCAACCTTCCCCCCAACTGGTTGCGCTAACTTTAACCCACGTGGTAGCCACGTGCCAAATCCAGCCTTGCCTGGCCGTCCGCGTGCAAACTTCGGTCTGCCTTCCTATTGGCCGCGATATCGCGACAGGTCATGAAATCGTGACATGTCGCGATATCGCGACAGGTCACGAAATCGTGACATGTCGCGATATCGCGACCAAAATTGCCCTCACCTTGCTGAGCCCTTTAGGGTCACGATTTCGTGACCCCCTCCTGCCATCGCTTTGCCGAGCCTCTTGGGGCCACGATTTCGTGACCCCCTTCCTCCGTCTTAACTTTGCCGTAGTCTTCGCCTCGTTCTCCGCCTTTCTTCAGCTCTTGAAACTGTCTCAAACTCCTGCCACGTGGCAGCCTCCCACTGGTCACGATACCGCGACGGGTCACGATATCGTGACCCGTCACCATATCGCGATGGGAATTCTCCTTCACCTCAGTTTTAAAATACCGTCACGATATCGCGACGTTGTGATATCACGACAACACAGCCGCTCCACTCTGCTTTCCCAAAGACGTCACGATATCGCGATGTCGTGATATCGCGACAACATAGCCGCTCCACTCTGCTTTCCCAAAGACGTCGCGATATCGCGACGTCATGATATCACGACAACACAGCCGCTCCACTCTGCTTTCCCAAAGATGTCGTGATATCGCGACGTCGTGATATCGTGACAAAAACTCCCCTCGCTACTCTGCAGCTTTTGGGGTCACGATTTCGCGACATGTTGCAAAATCGTGACATGTCGCGATTTTGCGACATGTTGCGAAATCGTGACATGTCACGATTTCGTGACCCCTTTTCCCCAAATTTTGCCTTGGAACAAAAAACAAACTTTTGTTGAACTTAAACTTTCCCCCTATTTTTCAAAACCTTTCTGTGATTGTTCTTTTGTCATTGGATGCTCCTGCATCAGACATCCAGGGTAAATGGAGAAGTGACCTTTGCAATATCTCCAAACACTCATCAACCTTTACAACCTGCTCAAATCCCGTTTCTTGGCAAGAAAATTTTTTGCCCTCTACCAGACAAATTTTGGCATTACTGCACATCTTCTCATCCACTGTCTGCAATGGCTTCAACTTGTGCCGCACTCCATCTTTCATCAAGGAGTACGTATTTGCACGACCATCATGCACTGCACTTTGATCAAACTGCCATGGCCTTCCCAATAGAAAATGGCAAGCATCCATGGGGAAAACATCACACAGGACCTCATCCTGGTATCTCCCAATCTGGAACATGACTAAACACTGTTCACGGACCCATGCTCTGTGGTCCTTTCGCAACCACGCAATCCGGTATGGATGCGGGTGCCTCCTTCTCTCCAGCTGCAACTTAGTAACCATCTCCTCGGAAACTAAGTTATCTGTACTCCCATTGTCTATAATAACATTACAGACTTTGCCTGCACTTTTGCATCATGTGCGAAACAGGCTTCTCCTCTGTTCTGACTTGTCTTCCTCAATCAACATGGTCCTCCTTACAATCATTGCTTCTCCTCTTTCAGCTTCTTTAGAATGTTCTGAGTCAGCATCTTCAACTACCACAACTGCTCTGGCAGGACCCACTTGTTTCTTGTTTACTTTCTCGAGGTGCTGGGGACACTCATATGCCCGATGCCCCTCTTCTCCATAGTGGAAACATGTTCCTTGGAACACTCCTCTCCCATACCCGCGTCTAGATCTACCTCTTCCTCTTGGGTAGCCATTATTATGAACTTGCGGTTTGGGTTCTTCATCTTCTTTCTGATCTCGACTGTTGCTCACCTCTTCTTTCTTTTCTTCCTTTCCTTCCTCTTTCTTTCCACCAGTCTTTCCTCCAGGTCCTCTTCCCTTTTGCTTGTTCTCAAACCTTATGTGCAGTTTCTCTTCAACCTTCAGAGCAAACTAGTAAGCATCTTCAATGGTGCTCACCCGAACCAAGCTTAACTCTTCCTGGACACTGGGTCTCAACCCATTAATATAACGGGCCACCTTTTCCTTACTTGCTTCTAAATGCCCGGTTCTGATGGAGATTTTGTAAAATTCCTCCGTATATTCTTGGACAGTTTTGTTCATCTGTCTCAAACTCTACATTTTTCTTAGCAGATCCAGTTCATAATCTATGGGAATAAACTACCTCTTTAATTTCTCCACCATTCTGTCCCATCTTGTTATCCACTCTTTTCCTCTTTGGTTCCATTCCAGCTGTACTCCTTTCCACCATATGCTGGCATGACCTTTTAATTTAGTTTTGGCAAATCTGACCCGCTCGGGATCTTCAACCTCTTCGTATTCAAAATATTCCTCTAAGTCATTTATCCAATCTATTAATTCCTCCGGATTCAAGTTCTTGGAATATGTAGAAACTTCCATCTTCGGCCTCTTCCCGATCTGGGATATGGCCTTGTATAGCCTGGCTTGTGCCGGATCTACAACTTCTTCTTCTTCTTCTACAAACTAATTTTCTTCTTCATCCGCTTCATCCTCACTGTCTGCATCTCTTCTCGGTTCATGTCCTCTATGTAGTTCTTCTTGCAGGGCCTGAACTTGCCGTTGCAAAGCCCAAAAATCCTCTGCTGCCATGCCTCTACCACCCACGGGGTTTCTTCTCGGAGGCATCTTCACCTGATCTCAAGCCCTCCCACAAGTCCTGGTACAACTGCCTCTCCTTCGGCGGTCTGTTGTACGCTCAGGAACCACTGGCTCTGATACCACTGACGGGGACCGGTACATCAACACATTCACAAATTCTGATTTCTCATTAAAATCTACAGAAAAATATTTACATGCATCTAAATGGAACAGCCCGTAGGCTTTACAACGACCGAGCTCGGCTCCGGTCTCTCTAACTGTAACTCCCCTTCTCTTTTTCGGTCCACCCCCCTGACTATTACAAAATCTTGAGTTTTTAACGAGGTCTCGATCCTCTAGGCAATTAATGCCCCCGCCTAACCAAAATTCAAATTTGATTTTCCCCCTCTCCGAGTTTTCAAATCTTTCTGTCATAAATGGGCAACTGCCCGATTTGACATGGAGCTTGCATTAAACACCTCCCTTAACCTGCACCCATCGTTTTGTTCTAACTATTCTTTCGTACCGTTGTCTCAACCATAAAGTCCATCGCCTGTAATTACGGTTCTTCCAAAAATAATAATAAAAGATACATATGCATGGTCGACATCCTTCTTTTCAGATCACGTGGTCCTCACTTTTGACTGAATACATGTATGCTTCCGCGTGTCAAATTCAACCTTCCCCCCAACTGGTTGTGCTAAATTTAACCCATGTGGCAGCCACGTGCCATATCCAGCCTTGCCTGGCCGTCCGCATGCAAACTTCGGTCTGCCTTCCTATTGGCCACGATATCGCGACAGGTCACGAAATCGCGACATGTCGCGATATCGCAACAAAAATTGCCCTCACCTTGCTGAGCTCTTTGGGGTCACGAAATCATGACATGTCGCGAAATCGCAACATGTCATGATTTCATGACCCCCTCCTGCCATCGCTTTGTCGAGCCTCTTGGGGCCGCGATTTCGTGACATGTCGGGAAATCATGACATGTCACGATTTCGTGACCCCCTCCTCTGTCTTAACTTTGTCGTAGTCTTCACCTCGTTCTCCGCCTTTCTTCAGCTCTTGAAACTGTCTCAAACTCCTGCCACGTGGCAGCCTCCCACTGGTCGCGATACCGTGACGGGTCGTGATATCGTGACCCATCGCGATATCGTGATGGGACTTCTCCTTCGCCTCAATTTTAAAATATCGTCGCGATATCGCGACGTCGCGATATCGCAACAACATAGCCGCTCCACTCTGCTTTCCCAAAGACGTTGCGATATCGTGACGTCGCGATATCATGACAACACAGTCGCTCCACTCTGCTTTTCCAAAGACGTCATGATATCGCGACGTCACGATATCATGAAGAAAACCCCCCTCGCTACTCTACAGCTTTTGGGGTCGCGATTTCGTGACATGTTGCGAAATCATGACATGTCACGATTTCGCGACCCCTTTTCCCCAACTTTTGCCTTGGAACAAAAAACTAACTTTTGCTGAACTTAAACTTTCCCCCTGTTTTTCAAAACCTTTATGTGATTGTTCTTTTGTCGTCGGATGCTCCTGCATCAATGACATGCATTCAAAGAATCATTGACAAAGACAATTACGCTCCTGCTTGGGGCAGTAAACAAGCAGCAATCAAATTGATCAAACACTTGGCATTCCCGAAGCATGAACACAAGGCCCCCTAGGGATAAAAGGTTGTGCCCTTTGCCTAATCATGACTGATCAATGTCCAAGCTCAAGTCACACCTCACCAAAATAGGTTAACACTTGAAATCAAATTCCTTAGCTCGTCAGAAGCAAGGATTCAAGAATGCATGCCCTTTCCACACTTGGGGCATCAAAATTTGGTTAGGTTACCAAGAAACCCTAATCATTAGTGCTTTGGTTATCTATTTTTTTGCTCAGCACTGCGTCACCCGTAGCACTTCCCAAAAAGGGGCATCTATAGACACCAAAACAGCACCAATCCAATTATGTGACTACAAACACTGATCGCATTGACATATACAGCTTTCAGGGCAGCCCTCAGAGGTCAAACAGTGGTCCTAGCCACTTACACAGCAGTTTAGAAGGTCAAAAAGTAAACAAAGAAAAGCTGGTCGTTTTAACAAGCCTTAAGCAAAAGCAAGCCTTAAGCAAGAGCAAACCTTAATTAAAAGCAAGCCTTAAGCAAAAGCAAGCCTTAAGCAAGAGCAAACCTTAATTAAAAGCGAGCCTTAATCAAAAGAAGGCCTTGGCCGAAGTGTCACAATATCGTGACATTGCGATATCGCGACACTTCGGCCAAGGCCTTCTTTTGATTAAGGCTCGCTTTTAATTAAGGTTTTCTCTTGCTTAAGGCTTGCTTAACATCGCGATATCACGACACTTCGGCGCCCAAGGCAAAGCCTTGGCTGAAGTGTCACAATATCACGATGTCACGATATCATGACAATTCGATGCCCAAGGCAGAGCCTTGGCCGAAGTGTCACGATATCGCGACGTCGCGATATCGCCACGTCGCGATATCACGACACTTCGGCGCTCAAAGGCGAACATTAAAACACTCAAAGGCAAAAATTCAACCAATCAAAGGTGCCATTAAAACATTCAAAGGTAGAAATTAAAGCATTCAGAGGCAACATTAAAACCATCAAAGAGACCGTTAAACAGGTGGCAGTCGAGGACAGTCAGTTATTGCCGCCTGCTATGCATGTGCGTGTAGGTGGGAAAATTGGCAGTTAGCAGACTGTCACTAGGGCAGTCATGTAAGCCCAAGTCAAGGAGGAGTCTCCTCCCTCTTGGGAAGGCATGGCCGCCACGTGGCATCCCTGTGTGCCCCTCCAAAGAGACCCCATGGGTCTATAAAACGGTGGACTTTCCTGCCCAAAAAAAACAAGCTTGTAGACATTTCAAGCGACGAAGTGCTGCCAAATTAAAAACCCGATTGCATTCTTCTCGATTCATTGCTTCTACACCTGTAATCTATTTCGCAAGGGAGGTTATTGGTGGCTGTTAGAAGCATGGATTTGGACCTGAACCAGACATTGGACCACAGTAACCCATCAATTCGACGACATCACAACCTGGGATATTTTGGGCCCTTCCTTAGTGGATTGGTGTTGAAATCAAGTTTTAACGGGGGCGACCCGCTTGGGCACCCCACACACGTTCTTAGTTTCAATTTAATTTATGCTATTTTTGAATATATCCTGCAGTTAACAGTGTTTAAATAGATTATGCTTTCTGTTCGAATATATATATACTGCATTACGCTTTACGTCTAGTTTAGATTTTAGAAGATATTTATCGAAGACATCTTGCATTACGTTCTACGTTCTACGCTTTTTGTTGCTCCACTAACTTGCAGGTAACAACATCGATTTGGCATCGTAACACAGTCAAGTTCGCGTTAAACAGTCGAAGGAAGAATAGTTGAATTCGTCTTGTCGATGGACAAATTAAAGTCAAGTGCAAATCGACTGACTGTTTTAATGGCAGCGGCCCTCTGGTAAAGTTTTCTATTTTCTATAAAAGTTGCAGGTTGCTTAGAGTTATGTTGTTTACCGATTTAATCAGTATTTTTGCACGCATTTCTCATTGATTTCGAGAGTCAAACGTTCTGTCCTTGTGTTGCAGGTGCTACTAACGTCTCTATGTTTCTTTGATCATAGGAGAAGTAGCAAGCAAGGATTCATCAGCATAAGCGATGGCAACACTGCCCGCCTGTTTCAAATGTGGGCATGCAGAAGGAAGATTACTAATCGTGATTGTAACCAAGACAGGATAACACTCCTAGCCCCTGAAAATGGAGGAGACGTCTTTGTAACCGAGGATAAGAAAATTGAATAAAGAGGGCTGTGCTTTCATACATCTTTCTTTCATTTCCAATTTATCTCCTTTCTTTGTCTTGTGCATAGGATTAAAGCATTATATTTTGTCTTATATTGCATAGCTATAGTTTTCCTTTTATTTTTGGAATCTCATGCTTTCAGTTTGTGGCCCTAAGGTAGACATTAAATGCATATCTAATCATTCTATTTTACCTCATGTTGGCCACTTCCACCAATCCTATGTCATCCACAAATTGTAGGTGAGTCAAAAATTCCTTACCCACATTGATACCTATTAGCAAACATTGTTGTCTTCTCCTGAAGATAAGTCTACCCAAACCTTCAACCAATATGAGAAAAATATAAGAGGAACAAGTATCTCCTTGCCAAAGGCCTTGAGTACCTCCAAACGATTGTGAGGGATACTCTTGATTAAAACTGAGTATGTTGGAGTAGAAACACAACTCATGACCCATTATATCCATTCCTAAGAGAAAACAAATGTTGTCATCATATTTGACAAGAAGCTCCACTCCACCCTATCATAAGCCTTTGACATATCCAATTTTATGAAGTTCCGCTCCACCCTATCATAAACCACAAAGAATACTCACCAAGAGGATCCCAATTTTTCTAGATCCAAGAATGTAAAAAAAATAGGGTAGGGTAAATACCCATGAATTTATAGATCAAATCATGATTCGCTCTCTATAAAATTGTTTATTCTAAAATCCTTTTCTTAATGACAATATTTGGCATTGATTCTGAATGTGGTAAGCATCCATTAACTCATTGAGATGTTGATCTATTTCTAAAAACCATAAAAAGCATTTTTAATGTATTTTTTTGTGCTTCTTTAGTCTTTGTTGGAGATTTATCCTTTAACAAATCTACAAAATAACTTTGTCTCTCTAAAATAGGATTCGAAGGTATCCCCATTGGGCCCTCCTAGGACCACAATCTTATCTTCAATTCCACAACAACCAAAAATCTCTTCGACTACCCAATTGATGCCATAGTTTTTTCTTCCAAAGCTCCGACTAATCACTCCCAAAAAAATTAAATGTTAAGGAGCACACAGTAAAAATATACTATTACTTATTATATTTATTATTATTTTCTTCATTTACATCATCTTTTTTTATATGTGAGGATTTAATGTTAGCTAATATATATATTTTAAATATCCTTGAAATTTTATATTAGATATACATTTTTCAAATGTATTAATCATTATTATAGAATCCTTGTTTTAACTATGAATTTATCCATGAATTGTCATTTATAATTATTATATTTTTCAAAATTTTAGGCTTTTTAAAAAAATTTCAACAAAATCCTAGAAATTTTAGAATTGTATATTTTCAACATTTTTTAGAAATTGCAATAATTTTAGATTTTTGAACAATTTCAAAATTTCCACATTTGTTGGAGATTACATCAAATTTTATATTTTCATCAATTTCAACATTTTTCAGCAATTTTAGATATTGCAACATTTTCAAAATTATTAAAAAATAGCAACAATTTCAACATTTTCAATATTTTTCAAAAATTGCAACAATTTCAACACTTTCAACATTTTTCAAAAATTGCAACGATTTTAGTATTTCAACCATTTCAAAAATTTTAACAATTTTACTTTTGGTTGATAGAGGATGTTGTTCGAAAGGATAGACCTGAATATTGCTATGGCCCACTAGGATGCATGAGGATATTCATCATGATAAGTAGAGGGGAATGATGAGGCAAAAAAATATCTCATTATTTCAATGTTTTACACAAAACTACCTATTTTACCTAAAATATGTCAAGTAGTTTAATTCTTATTTATGTTTATGTTAAAGTTAACATAGTACTTGTAGAAAATGATATGTTGCTGTTTGAACAGGTTTTATGTACATTTTGTGGTTATTTTACATGATTTTAGCAGTACATAATAAAAATAGTTAGTAAATAAAGGTTGTATGAAATTAGATTAGCTGAGTATTTTTAATGTGCTTTAATACCTCAAATAAGTTCCTAAGATGAAGTGGTATCAAGGAAGTCACATTTTTTTTGAAATATGGCACAATATAGCTATATACAGGATATTTTAGAGAAGCTCCAAAATGATAGGCATAACTTAGAAACATTTCAGAGAAGCTTAAAAATGATAGAACAACATATAGGTTTAAAGGAAGACAAGTTTGAGCACACAAATTTGATTTACAATTGCCCTGGGAGCATGGAATAGACTTAGGATGGTCCAACCAATCACTTAGAGATGACTCAGCACCATTTGCCAACTCATTTTACCCTAAGCACATTTTCATAGAGTTGTCATAGAATTTTCTACACAAAAATAGTATTTGTTTAACTATTTTGAAAAGTGCAAGTGATGAGATGAAAATGTGAAATATTGCACAAATATACCTAAAATTATGTCTAAGCATCCCACAATATTTTGGACATGTAAAAAAGAGGGAATATTTCTATTCCAACTCTTTGACTTAAAGTTGAAAAAACTTATTTAAATTGTAGCATTTCTTGCACATAGTTGTTGTGCATGATTTAGAGGAAGAAAATGTGGACTAACACATGGATACTCAACATCAACTATTTTTAAACTTTTATAATCATCATCCATAACATTTGGAGGTGAGTAAAAGTGGATAACTAGTTGCAAATAAAATTCTATTCAATTTTGGATCAAAGTTATTAACAGTAAAACAACAAATCAATAATCATTTATTGACAACAATTTGTTTTCTATTATTACGCCTAATTTTAAGTAGAAAAAATTGAGTATTTAATTATAAATACTCCTTGTGTGCCCTTTTGGAAAGTATAAAATGAAATAAGAAGACATGTATGAATTGAAAAAGGTGTATTTTTTGTAAACTGTTGTAAAGTTGACTATTTCTCTTTTTATATGCATTTGATTAATAGTAGGTTAACTTATTTTCTTCCGCAATATTTCATATTTCACTAAGACTAGAGCTTGGGCCCACTATAAATTTCATTGGAAGGTGTACTAACATAATTTTAGAAATAGTTTAAGTATTTTTATTTATGTTATTTAATTTTAGCAGTTTTATCTTGATATTAAATCTATCATTCCTCTATTTTTTCATGTTTTCCTTGGTTTTCCCCTATTTTGTTAGCATATTATGTTTTTTGTAACTGGATGGTTATAGTTAATTTCTATAGTTCTCATTTTTTTTTCAACATTTAAATTTTTGAACTTGATTTCTATTTTAGCTAGTTTTTAATTTTAGCAATTTATTTTCATAATTTTATATTTAGAAAATGTAGTGGAGTGGCTTTCAATTTTAGTATTTTTCAATTCTTGTAAATTAGTTAGCTTTATTTTCATGCTAGTGTGAAATTAGCATAGTTTTCTTTCTACAAATATTTCCACCTTTCATAGAATAGTCTAGTGTCTTGATATTTAAATTGTAGTTTTAAGGTCTCTAATATATACAAACCTAGGATGCTTTCCTAGATTTGACAAATTGAATTAATTTATATGATGATAATTAATGATACCCATCATTTTTAGTGGTATTATTGAGGAGAAATTTGGTATTTTTAAATAAAAAACAATGTTAATTGTTTTCTTGTGAAATTGATGAATTTACATAAAAATAGTTGCACTGCTTGAGATTGCACTTTGGACATTATGATAAGAGAATAGGATTTTTTGCTTTAATAAGATGTAGAAATAGGTTTAGAAACAAAATAGTTAAAAATAACTTCCCATAAACCATAGGAAGTAAATATTCATGATACGAGGTTGAACCTATGTTGACATTGTCTAAATTTATGATTCTTAAAAATTTTAGAATTTTAAATCTACTTTAAATAGTGAAAATATTTTGAGAAAAAATTACATGGAGAGCAAAGTGTTAGTTCAACACCACCCTCATCTGATAAATCTATGTGATTAGGATAATTAAAAAGGACTTATACTTTGTGTTGAAAATATATAATGGTAGGCTTGCAATAAAATCCAAGAAAATCTAGTCATATTCTGCACCTTGGTGAAACTAGTACATCTACCAAAAATTTCCAATATCCTATTCAATTAGATCAAAACTCTCGCATGTAAGTCATTTCACCTTCTAAATAGTAAACTTTTATTGGAGTTGCATTTGAGGACCCTGATCAATTTCTATTTAAATTTTAATATTGTATGCCAATCTTGGAACTATACCAATGGAAATAAAAAACATAAAGGATTTCATTTTACTCTTAAAGACTTAGCTCTACAATGGTTCATGAACTTAGCACAAAATCCAATCTAAACATGGGATAAAATGGAAAGAATATATTTGGATAAATTTCAAGAATACTATCAAGTAAAGAATCAAAATAATGAATTGTCTAGGATGAAAAAAGGGGGGAATGAAACTGTAGAAGATTATCTATAAATATTTTCCCTTGTTAACAAGATATGTGGAGGTGTATAACCAAAACTTAACAAAACCATGTTCTTTATAGGATTACAAGATGAATAAAGAGATATATTAGATTAGTGTCAGGAACAACAACAAAAAGAAATACAAGCTCCACTTTTGTTTCAACATGTGACCAAGCCCAATAATGTTAAATAGGAAACCCCTATCTATATGGCTGGATCAAAACATACGACCATAGTAAATATTATTGATTGCGACAACATTCGATTGTGTTTTGGAAAATACTTCTTAAACCTAATTCATAAATCATTGTATAAATGAGAGCTAATGAGAATAAACAAGAAAACCCATATACACTATAATAATAATAAAACATAAATAAAAATAAAACCTACCTCAAGATGATTTAATGGAGAAGGTAGCATCTATTAAACAATTTAACATATAAAAAATAACATCTTCAAAATTAGAATTGGCAAAATAATTAAAATATTTGAATGTTATGATCCCTTTACTACAATCTATGAAATATGTACCTACAATTAACCAAGCTATTTAAAAAATGGGTATCAAGAAACCAAAAAAAAAATAGGAAAGTATATTATAAAATCATACAAGTAGGTGGGATATTAGTAGACTTGCTTGTAGGAAAACTTACTCCACCTAAATATGGTTATCTAGAAAGCCCATGGTTTCTTGAGTCATATATCTCTGGAAGATGACATTGAGTTGTGGATACAACAAGAGAAAATTTTACAATTGAATGGATTAGATGAAATTTTGTTCGAGATACTTCACCAAATGGAGATCATTCAAAAACGATAGAAAATATGGCATGATAGTCACATTAGGAGCAACAAGGATGAATCAAAAGTATTTTAAAATAGAGTTGTTTGACTTTCTTCAATTGATGATTCAAGGAGGACATTGGTGGTGATGGACATTATTTAAGATTGTACCATAAGCCAAAAACAAAGGTGGAATTTTCTTAGTATTTATCACAGTTAAACTTACACATAATAGAAGAGGCTTCCTCCTTTAATAGATATTCCAAATGATCATATCTTTGAATCCTGCAATAAAGGAAAAAAAATAAGAGAAAAAAAAGAGAGTTGTAGCATAAAGCATGTCCCACAAATGAGGATGCATGAGGACATGCATCAATTTCAGCAAGGAGGAGGACCAATGAAGTCAATACTTCATTTTGATCAATAAGGAAGAAATGATGATATAAGGGGATTCTTATTGCTCATCTGGAAAGAAATATTGATGCTTCACTATTGTTATTTTCATGTAGAAAAATATAGATGTACTATTTGTAAAATAAGAATTATGCTTATCCAAATAACAATGAGAAACATTCTCTCTCAATGAAGCTCAAAAAAAGAATAAAGAAGAAAAATAAAAAAAGATAATAATATCGATTGTGAAAATTCTTGAAGGATGCAATTGAGATAGGCATTGGTTGAAAACCATAAATGACGACCTATCTTGATGAAAAAAATTAAGAAATAACTATTCAATGGTGAAAACCTCTTTGAGGTGCTATTGAGTCAAGGCTTGCATGAAAATAATTTTCAAGCATTTTTGCCTTGAAGAATTTTTAGCATTTGTACAAAGTCTAAATATAGCATCTATTTACTTTTAAAATTTCAAAAAACATATGTGTGTGATTAGAAAGTAATCCAAAAATGTGCATGAAATCTTTTCAATAGTAAGGTATGCATTTTATTCAATTTTAATATTAGTTATACTAAACATTGTATGAATAGTAATTAAATGCTCGACACACTTATGTATATATGGAAAAATTAAAAACCCTACTAAGTACTTCCAAAATCTATTTTGTTATATCTTTGGTTATGGGAGATTCATATTTGAAAGATTTGAAAATAAGAAAAGGATGCTTTGAGTGCTCCAACATAAAAGTTATGTGAAAATAGGGTGTAGTGAAGTCCTGCAAACATCTTAGCATAGTTGTGCAAAAATAAAGTATAAAAAAAGAGAAAAAATAAAAAATAAGAAAAAAAAGAGAAAAAAAATAAATTGTACAACTTTCTAGGTCATTTTCTATGTTCGTACAGTAATATAGCACAAAATAATATATTATACCTAATTTTATAATATTACATGTGTGTTATATCCAACTCTAGAACATACAGGTTTGAAAATAGACTTGTGGAAAAAGCTCTAGAACATTGCAGGTGTATTACAGGTCTTAAAATAGACTTGTAGGCAGAGCTTCAAAATAATGCAAGTGTATTCTATCTATATCCAAAACATATAGGTCTAAAAATAGAGTTGTAGGTAAAGTTTTGGAACATTTTGAAGTAGCTCTAGAACATAAAGGTATAAAAATAGAGTTGTAGGTAGATAGATAAATAGGTATTAATGTGGAACGAAATTCCAATCAGCTCTGAAACATCATTGATAAAGTGTTTTGAAACATGTATAATCATATAATTGTTAAAAAATGATGCAGTTAGTCTCAAAATAGTAAGCTAGAAAATTACATGAGTGCAGCTAAAAAATTATAGGAAAAATTATACTTTGAAGAGATTTCTGATGAGAATGATCTAGAACAAGGAGATGGAATAATCACCAGTAGGGTAGAGATATCTAGGGTAAAAATTTATTATAGGGCTACTTATGAGCCTAAGAAAACCCCATCCTCCTCCTATGCACAATCATCTACTAAAACTAGGGCATAGGAGAAAATGAAATAACTAAAAAATCTACCTGTAGACTCTGTTTTATGGGAATAAGCAACTAAAATTCTAATTGATTTAGAAAGGTGTATTTTAAATAAAAATGCACCAGAGGACACTCCAACATTGTTTAATAAAGTTGAGGAAATCACCTTAGAGTAGGAGCATTAATTTTCTACTTTTTTCCATCGTTGCTATTTTAGTAGGACAACAATAGGTAGGAGTTGTGTTTATATAGAGGACTGGAAAAGAGCCAATGGGGATTGGGAGAGCTCCACCAAGGCAAAAATATTATGGAGCCTAAGTAACAACAAATTTTATAAGAGTATATTATAGTATAAGCAGTTCTAGAACCTATAGAAGCAGTTTCGAGACATTCAAAAGTAGCTCAAGAACATCCAAAAAAAGCTTTGAAACATCTAGGAAAATCTCTAGAACAATAGCATGAGCAAGATACAACAAAAAAAAAAAATTGGGCGTACAAACCAACTCCATGAAGATAAATACATCACCTAAAAGAGAAGAGAAATAGGTTCTCATAGAATATGTTAAGCTAGTTTAGACTATAGATATTGCAATTTAGGTTGAATTACTTCTATTTCATGAACCCCCATCAATGGTAGTGCACCGACCGAATATGAGGCCATAGCTGGTTGGATAGTTCATTACCATACACTTGAATTATGTTATGTAATAATGAAGCCATTGGAAGAACAGAGCATGACGTAGACTACAACAATTGTAAAATTGTAGGCCAAAGTGAAAGATATATGCCTTATTACTAAACACTTAATGCAGTGTAGAAGACCTACTAGATAATATAATTTATTCCTCAAGGAGATATTTCTCAAGTGGTAGGTAATGAAAAATTATTCTGGTTTATCATATAACTTATCTTCTGATCAGGAATTCATTGATGCATACTTGCAGAGTTCTAAATAATAGTAGATTTTTCCATGTTAGTTTTACTTTCATAAGTTTGTAGTGATAGAATATGTCAAATTTATACCTCATATATACATAGGTGATGTACAACTCAGAGCTTTCATTTTCACATTGCAAAATCAAGTGTGTTAGGATTAGAAGAGAATGCAACATAAGACTATAGAGTTAGGACCAAGCCTCTTACTTAGACATGTCTATAGCCTAACCCAACAAAATGCATCAACCAACCATTCTATTTTATGGATAGACCAAACATAAAATATACCTATCTTGAAGAGCTCAGAGAGAGTGTGGCTTGTTTTCAACAGTTTTCAACAATTTTAGAAATTTTAGGATTTATTAGCAATTTTCAACAAAATTTCAAAAATTTTAGAATTCTAGCATTTTTCAAATTGCAGTAATTTCAGAATTTTAGCAACTTCAAAACTTCCACACTTTTTTAGAAATTACATCAATTTTAGCATTTTTAGCAAATTTTTAGCAATTTCAAAAATTGCAATATTTTCACCATTTTTCAAAAATTGCAACAATTTCAGTATTTAAAAAAAATGTAGCAATTTCAACACTTCTAGCATTTAAAAAAAATTGTAGCAATTTTAGCATTTCAACCATTTCAATAATTTCAACAATTTTACATTTGGTTGACAAAGGATGTTGTTTAGAAGGCTAGACCTAAATATTGCTATGGCCCACTAGGATGCATGAGGACATGCATTAGGATAAGCATGGGGGAATGATGAGGCAATAAAATACCTCATTATTTCAATGTTTTTACACATAAAAACTATCTATTTTACCAAAAATATACCAAGTAGTTTAATTATTATTTATTTTTATGTTAAAGTTAGCATGGTAATTGCAGAAAATGACATGTTGTTTGAAAAGGTTCTATGTAGTTTTTGTAGTTATTTTGCATGATTTTAACAATAAAAATGCATAATAAAAATAGTTAGTAAATAAAGGCTTTATGAAATCTGATTAGCTGAGTGTTTTTAAAGTGTTTTATTACCTCAAATAAATTCCTAATATGATGTGGCATCAAGAAAGCCATGTTGTAGCTAAAACAAGGTATAATACAACTAGATACAGGATATTCTAGAGCAACTCCAAAATGACAGGCTTAACTCAAGAACATTTTAAAGCAACTCTAGAATGATAAAACAACAACCTGTAGGTTTAAATGAGGATAATTTTAAGCATATAAATTGGATTTGAAATTCTCTTGGGAGCATAAAATAGACTAAGGAGGGTCCAACCAATCACGTGCATATGACTCAATACCTTTTTCCAACTCATTTTTTTTTGGTTATATAGGGGAGTTTGTTAGAACCACTATTTGTAGTAACTAGTAAGCGTAGGGTTCAAACCATAGGGATTTCTCCAAATAACCTATTCATCTCATTGTTGTTGAATCGATGTGAGATGGAGACTGCTAGTCGCTCAGGGTTTCTACAATTATCATCGATCTGGCAGACACTCAAATTATTTAGTAGGGGATACTACCTTTGTTAAAGTTGATAGTGTGCCCCCGAGGTTTGAACCCAGGTCTCTTCTTAGTGAATACTTGGCCAGCCAAACCTTTACCAATCCACCTAGACCTTGGGGACATTTTCCAACTCATCTTATATGAAGCACATTTTCATGGAGTTGCTACATAATTTCTTGCACAAAAAAGGCATTTGTTTAACTATTTTTAAAAGTGCACATGATGATCTAAAAAGGTGAAATATTATACAAAATAATTATATGTATCACAATTTACATATTTTTTCTCTTACCTATCCTCTTCATAAATATCAAAGCTTTTCAGTAGGATAGCTAATAAGTATTGTGAACTTTTCATATTTTAACATTTTCTTCTTTCCATCAAAATCATCTATTAAATTTTCTATATATAACTTTAGTTTATTCAACATTTCTTCACTATCTTGAACAAATATAATTTTAATGACTTTTTCCATAATGAGATCCCTTGAAGTTGAAATATTTATAACTCCAATGTTTTAATTCTTCACATAATAAAATTCTTAAATTCAAACTTGCAAATCAATAATAACAAATTTTATTGAAGTAGAAGACATTTTCACCTCTAAATTTAAAATAAATATTTTATCAAATCTGCAAATTTGTCAATCAATCAAGTTGTTTAATTTAAAATATATATATATTGGAGTAAAAAACCTTATTTTTATAAACTTTAATTTATCACATATATAAAAAAAACTGGTTCTTTAAAAATTGCAAAACATAAATTTATCAAGAATCAATTTCTAAATTCAATTTTCTTAAAAATCCCAAATTATTTTTAAATTGCTTCTTTAATTATCATATTTCTCCAATAATTAATTCTATAATTAATCAAATTTTTAACATTCAAATATCTTGATTAATTAAAAAGCTAATATTCAAGTGTGCACCCAAATCTTCAATTTGAAAATATAAATTCTATTTACCAAATATTAAATCAAAGGTCTCACCTTTGACTCATGCATGCTTAAACTGATGTAAGCAACAGAATCTACATAGCATCCATGTTGGTTTATATTTTTGCAACTATCCTCATGTAAAGCATTACCCAAGGCATTATTTTGGTTTGGCATTTAAACGTTTGGTATTCATAGAGACATTGATTTATCTTCTCATATTTATTTTCCTCCTTGTTGTATCATAAAAATATCATAGGGAATACTTTTTTCTTAATGTTATCCATAAAATCAAGATCTTACTTTACAAGCAACTTGAATCGCTTAACTTAACTAGTGGTAGATGTCTTTAGATGGCTTTAGAATACCTTAATCAATGGTGCTATACTCTTTAAAAATATATTCTTCATAGGAGCTTCATATTATTCATAGTCTTTCCAAATATGGTTCTTCATTCCCCTACATACTTACATTTCTACCTGAGTACTCTCTTCAATATTGGCTTATCTCCTTTTTCTTCTTATATTTTTTCCTGACTACTTCAATGTTGGTGTATCTCCATTTTTCTTCTTCTCAAGTCCCTATCTAAGTTCTTCAATCTATGAATTGTTTTTCTTCTTCTCAAGTCCCTACCTAAGTTCTTCAATGTTGGATTATTTTTCTTATTTTCAAGTCCCTTCTCAAGTTCTTAAATATTGGATTATTTCTTCATCTTCTTAGGTCCTTGCTTGAGTTCTTCAATATTGGCTTATTTATTCTTCTTTTTAGGTCCCTACTTGAGTTCTTCAATCTCCAAAATACTCTTGGTTTATACAATTAGCAATGCTTTCATAAATTGATGTGTTCTACTTTGATAGATTTGATATGCATTCTTTTATTCAGGGTATTCCATACCCAAATTTATCAAGTGCTCTTATTATATTTTTGACTATGCTTCCTCACGTGGCTCTAGCCTCTTGCTAGTATCTTTACTCACAAACTCAATATTTTTACCACAATATTTTTCTTCAAATAAAATTCATACCATGGTCAATCTTGAAGTTATTTTAAACCTCAAAATTAAATGAAGTATAGTGGTGGCTTTGTTAGAAACTACTCATAGTAGTTATGATACCATTATTGGTCTTTTAGCAAGGTTATCATAGGTCTCAATGTTTAATATTGAATATATAATTGATATTTTAGCATTCAATTATCAATGGCCAATATCAATGAACAAAATATTCATGAAAATAACAATAATAATATGAATTAAATGGTCAATATCATTCATTAAAGAACATGAGAAAAAATTACAATAATATATTAAAATTTGTATATAAGCTTTTATATCTTTGATGCTTGAAATAAATATATTATTAGATACAATACATGGAGCTTTATCTCCATAATATCACCTTATAAATGTGACTCTTGACTCTTTGTCTATTTCTCTCCTCACATATTCATGATATGCATCCTTTATTATTCCACACATAAGGAAAACCTCATGCATTTTGACTTCTCAACTAATTCATGGCTTTCATATTTATAGTTTGATTTTATATTTTTTAATTAAATATTTACATTACATATGAATCTGGTGAAGTTTTAATTAACAATCTAATTAGAAATCACATCATAATAACTAATATAAAAATGAAATTATAAATTTATATTGTAAACTTATTCCCTTTATATTTTTTTATAAAAAAATACATTCTAAAATCAAACTTTAAATTAATAAAATAATTACTAAATAATAATGTGAAATTAGATGAGAAATAGATTAAAACTGTATTTATCTTGTTTGTGATCACATCTAACTATTGTGTTTTATTTAAAAATTTCAAAAAAATAAATCTATTTATTTGATCATTGCAATTTGAAACTTTTATTATTATCTTATACATAATTGGTAAACTTTTATTATTATCTTATACATAATTGGTAAACTCAAAAATCATTTAATCAATGTATTTTAATTACTTATACTTTTAAAACATCCTTAGTAACACTTATAAATTGTATTTGGGGTGCAATGCAATGGTTCGACTTTGGCTCTTTTTCAAGAGGTTCATGGTTCAAAACTTGGCATGGACGAGTGTGTGAGAAGGTGGGTGTAATGACTTTGTGTTAAATTATCTATTGATAAGTATAGCTCTCGGCTTTACGAGGGGTCATGGTTGGGAGAAGACTGCTCAACCCTATGCATCGATCATAGAAGTTTCTCACAATAACCTAACCAAAATAAAAACACTTATAAATTAATGTTAGTTATTAAATGAACAATGTCAATTCAAATATTTAGTTAAACAAAATAAAATTAATAACCTCAATTACCAATTTTAATAATAAAAGCTTAATACTTATAATTACGACCTTAATTACACTTATAAAATAATATCACTTATTGAGTGAACAAAATCAATTATAAAGTCACCCACATGTTGTAGGTGAGTTGGAGAGAGTAGGACAATCCTCCAAGGGAGGTCCCTCGTTTGAATCTCAACCCTACCAAATGCACATTGGGCGCTTAAAATCTAGTTAATTATGCTGGTGTGGGTTGGGTCGAGCGTGATTCTGGTAACTCCTGGTAATTTTGAAAATCTAGTTAATTACGTTGGTGTAGGCCAAAAGCAAATCCAGTTAATTATGTTGGTGTAGAAAATGCAGTTAATTATGTTGGTGTAGGCCAAACGTAAATCTAGTTAATTATGTTGGTGTAGGCCAAGACTCCCAAGTAATTTTGATGGTGTAAAACACTTAACTGCAAAGATTTTTAGCTAAATGAATAAAATAACTATTGATAAACAAAACAAAATTAATGAATAATTTAGTAACGAACTGAGTAATAATTATTTTAAATAGATTTAAATGCACTATACATACAACTAAACAAAGTCATTATATTTTTGTTCGTGGGGACGGTAGTCAAATTCTATGCATGCTACGAACGGCTGCGAATTTATCTAGTCAAGGGTGATTTTTTTGTTTTTTTTTTTAATTTATTTTTGAGTTAGAGAATAGAATTGGATATAATTATATTATTTTTAATAATTGAAAAATGTAAGTTTTAAATTACATGATTGTTCCCATCAAACTTATTTTATTTTATTGTTGATGGGATTGCTCTCACCAAACCTATTCCATCTTATTGTTGACCTGACTTCAAATTACATGATTACTCCCACTAAACCTATTCTACCTTATGAAGGGGATTGCTCTCACCAAACTTATTCCACCTTATGAAGGGGATTGCTCTCACCAAACTTATTCCACCTTATGAAAGGGCCAGGATTCAGATCAAACTATTACTTTTTGAAACAAGTTACCTTATCTTTTTAATAAGTGTCTGACCAAACAAACACTTACCAATCCACTCAACTGAAGTATTGCACGCTGCATGGTCCGAACGGTTTCGAATTTACCTCGGTCAACTGAGGTATTGGCACGGCCGTGCCGTGCACTCCGCGTCCGTCTCGTTAGTCTTCAAACCTTGCCTTGCATACCACAACCATTTGACCACCTTCAACATTCTCTTAATTTCTGTTTGTGGTCGCTTCATTCTTCGTGAATTGTCAAAATTCACTTGAGACTGAGAACACTGCAGTGAAACAACAGTAGTAGGTAAGAACAAGCAGGCGAAATCCTTATAGTGGACCTGTGCTTATCTCAGGATTTTACTAAGCGTATATAATTCCCCAGCTCTCTCGACACATTTCTCCATCAAAGCTCTCACTCAAACTCATTATCCCTCCTACCAAAATTATTCTTCTCGAAGCATCGATCATAGTTTCTTTGCTTCTTTATTGCGCTGGCGATACAAACCGAGATCGCGCATAGAGAAGAATATTATCGAAGAAGAGAGAGATGGCAATGTTGTTGAATCTTTTATGTTTTTTTTTCGTTGGATTCAAGCAGAGCAGCGAAACCAGACTTTTGGAAAACCACATTTTGATCGGTCCGGAAAATCCGTCCGCCTCGGTTCTGTGATAGCGGCTGCGGGCTCCACCGTCTCGAAGGATCCGACGGAGGAAAACGCACCACCATGCAACCAAGCCGTGGAGCAGCTCTACTAAGAATGCCACAAACGAGAACAACATGTTGACTTTTAAATTTAAGGTGAATCGAACCGGGGCCGATGAGAAGAAAGAATCTCCTCAGATGGATGAGGTGGTGTACAATGTTCTTCCCAAACGAAAATCCTTGCCTTCTGTACCGAGTCCAAGAGGGAATGATAAAGTGAACAGGCAGCGGCTCTCTGCATCGCCTCACAGCGCCACCGTCGGTCACATGCAGATCTCTAATAGTGCTGAGTCGCGTCAATGTGGCGGAGTGGTGGATTACATGCAGAAGGAAAAGCATGTTGTCCAAGCCATGGCGGCGGTCATTAGAAAATCAATCCAACACCTTCCAACGTTACAAGTAAAAGTGAAGAATTAGAGCGTCAGTAACATTGTCCTGCACACGTATGGAGTGACAAGCAAACTTATGTTTTTCGTTTACTTACTTTTCGGTCTGAAATAAAGGTGGTTAAGAGCATGGTAGGGGACCAAACATAGGTACATATATTAACTTATATTTAACCTCACGGCTATCGAGAAAGATTTTCTTTAACAAATAATTTTAATCTTTTTAAAGTGTATTTTAACCAGGACCCTTGTTATATTTGATTATATAAATTTACACACTTTTGAGGGAAGTGCCAATAGTGTGGACGCTGCAAAGAATTGAAATTTTCTTTCATTTTATTTTTCTCTCTTTCCTTCTTTGTCTTTTTCCTGTTATATCTGCAATCAGCTAACAATCCTCAAATTTTGTTTTGCCTGGTTCATGTTATTAGTTGGATAAATATTTATAATGTAAATAACAAATATCAGCATTTTTTTGAGCAAACATAAGAGGAATCGATCTCACAACTACATGGATGATAATAACTAAGCAACTGTCATTACACCAAATGCCATTCCCCATGAGGATTTTGTGACAAGAGTTTATCTCGTAAAAATTAACTTGTATAAACTTTATAAACTGTTTTACTATTTGATTTTATTTATAAATATTTTCAATTATAAATAATAGTATTATTAATAGGTTTTAAATTATTATATATATATATATATATATATATATATTTACTTTTAAATACTATCAATTGGTATTTATTATAAAAAGAGGAAATTTTAAATATTTCATGCTTATTATACATTCACTTTATTCCTGCTAGTTGATTATTTCATTCATCTTAATGTGAAGCCTTTTTTTCTAATTAGTGATCTGATTTCCTTCCCTCTTGATGTGGTAAAAAAATATTTATAAATTCACTTACAAAATATTCAGTCAAGATTTTTTCTTTTTTCATTCTATAATAACATGATTTATATTCCTTTTTTAGCTTTATAAAGGATAAATTTGATGATGATTACATTAAAAAAAAAATTATTATGATATCAAAGAAGTCCTTTAAAGAAGAAGAGAGGACTTCCATGACCATATCTCAAAACAACATGCATAGAGTTAATCCCTAGATATCCAAATTAATATATACATTAACCTAAGACTTCCATGACCATACGTCCAAGCAACAAGTTTCCCCTAGATATCCAAATTAATATATACATTAACCTCAAGGTGGTTTGACCAATTTAGAAGGATTGACATTTAGTAGTTACTAATAATTTAGAAGTACTAACTCCTTTAACTTTTACATATATATTTAAAACATTTTATTTATTTAATTAATTATTAAAACATAGAAAGCAAAGGAAATTAATTTTAAGTAATATATTTATTTTTACAATATTTATAAAATTAGAGCTAAAAAGATAGATGAATAGTTTTATAAATTTAAAATATATTTATCACATTGTCCCAGTGAGTAAATCGCAATGGTTTGGGCTTTGGCTTTTGGAAGTCCAAGGTCCAAACCATATATATATATATATCATTAGTTTATATTTATAGTTTATTTCAAAATATTTAAATGAATGTCTCTTGATTTTCATTGACTTCATTAAATATCATTAACACATAGAAAAACATTTTCATTAAGCCTTACCGATGTATTATTACTTATTAGCATTATTTATGGCTAAGTTTAACTTCAATGAAGAATTTGATCAAATACTCTAGGGAGGTCCATGGTTCTATGGGCATTGAGGGATTTTATTTCAATGGTGGAGCCCAAACATTGATCTTTAAACCCAAAGCTTGACCTAGACACCAATTGGGGTGAGATTTATAAGCTTTCCCTTCCAATACTAGAACAAGATTTTTTTTGCAATTATCACAAAGTAAATATGGTATATTTTTGCTATTGATCTTATCACCGGTTCTTGCTCATAACTTATTTATGCAAGAATTAGCATAAATATGGATATGGAGAAGGAGTTATCCAATTCAATTAGTGGTTTCAAATCTTGGGGTATGGAATCATACTATATAATATAAAAATATCTTTGTCAAATACAAAAGTTATAAGAAATTAAGGCACTCAACCAATGCATGCTCCACTTGCAAGAAACTAACACAAAATAAAATTTTGACAAAAGAAGTAGAATTAATGTGAGAACTCCAATAAGGGTAGGGATTCAAGGGATAAAATTATTGAGAATAATAGAGAGGGGATCCTAGATCACTTGGCAGAACTAGTTCAATAGGAAGTCCCTAAGGAGGGTCAATTTTTGAAAGAAAATCAAGAGGTACGTATTGGAAAACCCTCTTTAGAGGGTTATGAAGTTTTGGTTTCAAATTCCTTTTCTCAACTAGACTCAACAATGATCGATCTAGGTCCACTGAAACATAATGAAATGAATAAGAAATAAAACACATAGTTGATTATCTATTTTAATTCAAATTATCAAGTCCACAATCGTCTCGTATAATATTTAATCCATATTGATTGAAAATGGTCTAAGAATATGTGGTGTTTAGAATTCTCAGGTCCAATTCCAAGTTGATAAACTAGGAATCAAACCAAAAGAGGGATTTATATAGGAGTGGAAAGCAAACATGGAAGGCCAAGAAATTAGGATATTAGAGAATGAGAAATTATTATAAAAATTGTGAATGGAACGTAAACTATGTTATCTTAGGGTTGGGGAAAGACTACCCAAAATAATTAATAAATGAAACTACTCTTTTGGAACACAAGGAGACTCAATACTCTTGCTAATAAAAAATTAGTTAACAAGATCTTGGAGACCATTGACAAACATTACATTCTGATATAGGCCCTACAAAAGGAGATTAGGCAATTTGTGGGTGAAGCAAAAAATAAACTTAGGAAAATCTTATGGCCAATGTGTGCCTCTAATTTACTATTTTTCTATTCTGTAAGAGGTGATTTACTTAATTAGTGTAGTATAATATCGGTTATGCTTTTATGGTATGTTTTTAAACCCTATTAGTGTAGTATAAAGTATAATTTGAAAGGAGTGTTTATATTACAATCTTGTTTGTTTAGCATAGATGTTTTGTGGAGAAGCTATATTTTTTTAGCATATTATTAAATATCTAACTACTATGTAAAAGGTTCGAGGACCTTTCAACACTCTTTCTTAAACCTTAATAAAAAAATATTATTACTTATTAATTTATTAGTTTTTCTTCATATACATAATCATTTTTTATATGTGATGATATAATGTTAGCTAAGCTATATATATTTTAAATATAAAAATTTATAATAGATATACATTTTCAAATGTATTAATCATTATTATAGAATCATTTTTTTAATGATGACTTTATCCATGATTTGTCATTTATAATTATTATCTCTCAAATAGGCTAAAGTTCTTTATCATTGATAGATGTTTTTATTAATACCAATGTGCATGATAAGGTTTTACTTATCCAAGGGTGGCACAAAATATTTAATATAAAGCATTAAATTTGGTGTATATGATTGCAAAGCTATGGCGTTTACAAGGTGTGAGATTATAGGGTATGTTGTAGTGAATGTTGAAAACATATATATATTCTAAAAATAAGTTCATGTTGTAGCACCCTAAAATTGGCATGATTAAACCTTAGTAAAAAGATAAAATGTTAAAATTTGAACTTCAACTCCAAATTTCCTGTTAAACTGCTTTTTACCCGCTCCCCTTGTTTTTCGCACTATTTTTAGGATTTTTTGTGACCGTTGGACGATATCCTCGTCGATCAAAAAATATTGCTTTAGATCGGATGAATTCATCTAGACCAGAACGTCCAGACGATTTCATCCCAAAACTAATTTTTCAAAATTAGCTTTTGTTTCAATGACATCTCTAACCGGGACAAAAGAGTGTTTGAACTATTAGAGACCTTCTTCACCATTGGAGATTTCTCAAATTGGGATGATATCCAACCTCCCAACATCCTTCCTATGCCTATTTAATCTTAGGCCCTCCCCTTGAATTTCCCATGGCTGAATTCCCCTGTAATTTGATCTTTGTGTGCGTTAGAATACCCTGAATTATCATTTGCATTTTTGTCTTTCTAAATTTCTTATAGGAACCACATTGTTTTTTAGCTAGAGTGAGCTCAGATCATCGTAGACGATCCTATACGATCTCGGAAAATCACATTACAATTAGAGACGATTTCGTATTTTGTAGATGATTTTGACTACAGTCAACATTAGGGGCAATCAGTGCCCTAAGTTTGCATTAATTCTCCACTATCTACTATTTTGCTTTGCATTAGTTATACTTATTACTATTTTGCATCCTGGAGTTCACCGCATATAGTGTAGATGCATGATAAGGTAAAAGTCAGTCATTAAGATAATGCATTTCATTTAATTTATCATCTATAATTGTTATTCTAGCATTCACACTATCATTTCCATCATTTTCCCTTGCTTTTGCAATTGTATTTTTTGTTCTTGGTATCTATTTTTGTAATTACAGGTCTCTAACAAATTCATCTGATGATATCATCAGATTAGAGACGATATTGTCAAATTAGAGACGATATCATTAGATTAGAGATGATATTTTTATATTAGAGATGATCTTGTCAGATCAGTAGATCATGGACACTCCTATCAGATTAGAGATGATCTTATCAATTTCTAGGTGATTTGGACTACTTCAAAAATCAAAACCTCCATCAGACATCCAAAATCAGGTATGACTTTTCTCATCTAGCTTATTCTCTATGTTTTCTGTTCAAATCTATTTTCTATATTCATTTCATATAGAATAGTTTAGATTCATTTGTCCAAACCTAGGAGTTGAATGATCAAACATAAAAATGAACACATCAAACACTCTCTCAACCTAGGCGTGGAAACTACCATTCAAAAGTTTCCTGGTGAACCCACCATCCATTGAAAATTCACCTTTATACACCTCCCCCAAGAGGCGGGACCTTCGAAAGGCCTCTCAGTCCGAGGTATTGTCCCATCCTTTTCACATCCCCCTTCCAGGTGCGGATCCTATAGCCTGAAGGTAAGGGTGCAAAAAATTTGGAGCGATATATTTTGGTGAACCAGACGTTAAACAAAAACCTTTTGAAAAAAAAAAATATATATGTATATAAATATGTATGTATAAATATATATATATATATATATGTATGTATATATATATATATATATATATATATATATATATATATATATATATATATATATATATATATATATATATATATATATATATATATATATATATATATATATATATATATGTATGTATATATATATATATATATATTTTGTATGTATATATATATATATATATATATATATATATATATATATAACAAACTCATCATTTCAAGTTTGTATGTTTTAGATTCAATTCTAAATAGTAAATATTAAATATTAATTTTAGAAGTACTAAAGAAACCATGAGTTTTTACTCAAATCCATATGAGCCCATCAGTAATGTTGGAAGAATTCAGCCAAATACATTTGTTGATTATGACCAACCTCATCCCTATTCAACATCACCTCCATCACACTCTTCTCATTTTTCATCTTTAACCCAACAGGACAATCCCTTTTCCAATCCTCTTCATAACTCTCCCATATATCCATATTATGTCTATCAATCCACATACAATCCTCCTCCACCCTTTCAATATTCTTCTTTTAATACAACACATCCATTTCAACAAGGAAATACTTATTCTTCCAATCCTACCATGCACTCACATCATACTTCACAATATTTCTATCATCATTCTACCCATAACAAAGAAAACAGAGGTGAGAAACCATTAGGTTCTTTTATGACTGAACTCCTAAGGCACATATCAAAAACCTCTCGAAAACCTTCATCACGTATATTTACAAAGCTCAATCAACCAATATATATAATTCTCAAGCATTTACTTGATACAAATAGCATTGAACTACCTTCCATAAGACAACTTGATACCATAGTAGATTGGTTTAAACCTGAGCTAAATTGTGAATATCATAGAGTAGATGGACATATGACACAAAATTGTAAATATTTAAGATGTGCAATTCAAGATTTGATTGATAAGGGTCTTTTTAATATAAAGGAATTATAATCTACAACTGATTATAAATCTCCATTAAACAATCAAACTCCTACACAACAAATACCAATAATCAATCAAGACATGGGGATCTCCCAAGAATCCCTATTCAATTATCAACAACAGGAAACCAATCAAATCTTACATGTTAATGTGTCCCATCATGATGATATTACTAATATTGTAATAGAAACTATAAATGAGCAACCTCAAATTCAATCAACTCAATCCGATATTCAAGATATGGGTTCCTCATTTGACCAACCTTCAAAACTATCTTTGGCTCTAAAGAATGATCCAAAACGGAATGTAAGCATAGAAATCTCATCTTTAGAATCAAAATCTCAATCTGAAATCCACTTTGATAGCCAACAACAAGTGATTAACCATCAAACAAAGATATCCCTTTTAGAAGTATTACAAAGTTCTCATAAGGAAACTTTGTTCAAGATACCTAGACAACAATTTGTTCCTCATCATATTTTCTCTAAGAACATAATTAATGGTGTAAACCCTCTTGAGGTTAACCATATTTCATTCTATGATGAGGAGATTCCTTCCTCTACTCCACAAGAAGACTAATATATTTACATTACAAGATCTAGTAAAGAAACACCTGTTAAAACTATCATGGTAGATAATGGCTCCTCTCTTAATTTATGCACTTATCAATTATTCCAAAAACTCAAATTAAAGGAAGAACATATTAATGAATCAAATGTTATTATAAAATCTTTTAACAATGAAATTCAAGAAGCTCAAGGTACTATAATTTTTCCCCTCAATATTGGATCCAAGATCTTGGATACTCTATTTTATGTGGCATATGGCCCTTCATATTACCACCTACTTCTCAGAAGTCCTTGGATTCATACGATGAAGTTTGTCGCTTCCACTCTTCACCAATATTTGAAGTTTGAAATTGCAAATAAAATTGTTACCGTACATGGTGACCCAAAACCATTTGAAGAATATTTAATGGTTGAAACATCAATTTCTATACATTATTTATTATCACAATTATCTTATATCCATCACTTTTCTTCATCCATATATGATCATCCTTGTTTACCAAATAACATCCATGCATATCTTTCACATATGCTCCCTCCATATTATCAATATTTGGAAGATAGTGATAAGAATGAAGAACTTTCTTATCCTTCTGACATTCTATTTTGTAACATGATCAATTTTACACATATAAAAGTCAAATCCTTTGCTACATTATTCTACATTATAACAAAGCTTTTGTTATCGCTACCTTTTATTCATCACCTTTTGTTCTTACCTTCACCTCAACCAAATTATCCTTCAAAACCTCCTTTGATTTTGAAACAACCTTAGACATGCTATACTCAAATAATATTGTGTAGTGTATATAGATCATCTTGTATATACCACCAATTTCAATTCATAAACTTAAAATATAAAAACACCAAAAACATTAAGAATCATCAAAATCTTCAAAAACATCTTTTATTTTGTACCTGTCAAACTATGAAGTATTGTAGTTATATTTTCAGTTATTTTGGATAAATTAGCATTTATTTGGAATCCCACACGTTCACATTCACATGTATAAATATCTTGATTTTATTTGGTATGATTATTAATCTCTCTTATATCAAAGTCCACAGTTGAATTAAATAAAGTTTTGAGCATAGAGAACTGATCTTGTTATTTACTTTAACTAAGTATATATTTTCACATTAGAATGATTTCATTGCAAATTCGATATGATGCTACATAGTAGAACTGGTTTCTTGAGTGAAAAGTTTCCCTGCTATCCTATCATGCACATGGTCTAGAATATTTGAGAATTGACAAAATGACAATCTCACCCCTACCCAGAGTAAAAATCCTTTGCTCTAGAGCTAATCTGAGCAAGTATCCCTAGCATAGGAAGCAAAGAAAAAGTTCAAGAAAAGAGAAAAAGAAAAAAAAAGGTTATTTGAATCATCACAACAATATTCCAGCATTATCTCAGTATCAAGAAAAAAAATACAAAAAAGAAAAAAATAAAAAAGAAGCAAAAGAGAAATGCCAAAGCAAAATGCAATAAAATCCTTTCCCTACCCCTTGAAAAGAAAATAAGGGTGAATGAGCTTGAATCCCTGGAATTCTCAATTATTCAAAAACTATGAGGTAAGCCCCATAACAGGTGGTTTGTGCCCAACCCGCTTGGCCTTGGGTAATCCCTAGCGTGGCGATATGTCTGTCACATTAGCGACCTTCTTTTGTACAGACCTCTATCATCTTATGGATTAGTTAGCTCTTGATAACCTAACTTACATAGTAGTCTAGTACGGTTACATGCATATAAATCATGGTCAACGAACATTCATTTGGTCAAGGCAAATCACTTGTATCAAATTATCTTGCTCAAAATTGGTGAATGAACAATACAATCGCACACACATTTGTATTTGAAAGATTTTGTATCATTATGATAAATCAAGATTGGTAATGAATTCACATTTGCACATGATGATTCCTTATAAATCTACATTTGTCTTTGAGATAATTTAAAATATTTTTGTGAATGTTTTCAGAATGATTTTATTCTTTTATTTTAGAATTTGTTGTTTGTATCAACGTAATTACATACACCTTTTTACAAAGTCAAAATCTCAAAATAATAATTTCAAACAGAATTTTCATATTATTATTTATCACAAAAATCATAAATTCATCTTGCAACAAAACTAAAACCATATATTTTTTTCTTTGGATTTCGCGATAATGGTATAATTCTATGCCTAGTGCAAATCATTGTTCTAATTTTATGTTCCATATATTTTTAAACAAATTCATCAAAACATGTGACTTGCATCATTATGTTACACAATTATGCTTTACAAACAAACGAACACTTATTCTATTTTATGACATTATGTTCAAATTCAATATTGCAACCATGATATAAATTCTAAGGAATTGTTCAAAATTTTATCACTTAGGAATTTATGCCTAGCAAAATCATATTTTAATATCTCATGCATACTATTTTTATGAAAATATGAAAACAAATCATCAAACCATCATCATTTCTATCATCACAACACAAAGTTTTAGAACAGTCTCTTAAGCACTCTTTTACTTTTAACAATATTTCTATACTGGGATTAGCTTGACGACTGAGTGAGCGGGGACTCCATGAAATGGTCTATAACAGCAACAATGTCCTTTGAAATTATTGTTAGAAGTCTCTTTTATTTTTCATCAAATCACACCACCACAACCAATTGTTTACATCAGATTATTTCATTTAAAATCTTACAACATGACATCAAATTATACTATTTCAAACAACATAATTACATGAATCATCAATCCAATAAGCAAAAAACTTCAAACATTAAAGCATCATAACAACATATGAACATGTCATATCATCAAAAACAAGATCATATATATATATCAAAAAATTATATACATCATATCAAAACTGGATTGGTATGCCACAATCTCTACCCTGGCATACTCAATCCTCTCAATAAATCTCTCAAAATCTATAAATCTCTAGCACCTAGCCTCGAGAATCTCTCGAGCTCTCAGCCTCATTTCCTCCCCCACCCGACCATGGAGGAGATGGTCCCATAGAGGTTTGGGCTGTATCTCGGGTCCTCATCGTCGATCGTGAGGATGTCCTCGTTGATCCCATCATGATCGACTCTACAATAGGGGTTGGCAGTGGTACCCTCTGGTTCTATAGAACCATGTGATAGTATAACCCCTAGTAGAATGCGGTCTGAGCAATAGACCATGATAGATCATCCCTGCTCACCCCTCTACCTCGAGCTCTAAACCATGTAGCCTCATCCTATAATGTCTGCACCTGAGCTCAAAGGTAGGCAACCTCAACTTGGAGAGCTGTTGTCTCGCTGCTATCCCATGTGTCAACACCCTTGCCCTTATCAGGCGATGGTGGTCTCTCACCTTGTTGCAAAAGGATTCCCTCCTCCCTCTGTCCTGTCTCTCGTGGCCTCTATGGAGCTCGTGCCATCCTTTGGCATCTCTCTTGTGGGATTCGTCGCTGCTCTCTCCCACCGTGACCTTATGCTACCTTAATAGTAGCCTGTCATCACCTCCCCATCCATCACACAATCACGTGCATCAGACCCTGCACCCTCATCATCCGAGGAGGGCATATGCCTGTGTAACAGGCATCATAGCCATCTGCAACCTCGGCATCGTCACAACCCACTGGCTAGATGGGGGCATCGTCCACATCCTAACTCTAGAATTGTTGCATATCTAGAGCCTCGCTTAGTGTAGTACTATCCTGAACATTCTAGGAGTACACATAATCCCTGAGAGAAGGGAACCCCTGTTGTAGACCAAACTGTCATAATACTTGATCGTAGCAGTGGAGCTCTACCTCTCCTCGCTCCATCCTCAGCCAACAAACTCACCTGATGTGAGCCAGCTCCTGCCCATCCTTTGCCCACTCGAGGTGCTCTCGCCATGGCCTCCAGGTGATCTGGTCCGAGATGAGGTCATCTAGCAACCTTCATGACATCGACAGATCTATTCATCGATGTGACCCCCTCTACAGCCACCAATAGAAAACCTGGGGCCTCTCCTAGTCAACCCCTATCATTGGAAGCCCTATCGGCCTCCACACTACAATGTGCTCCTAGCACCAAACCTGCAGTAGTAATGTCAAAACTAGACATCGACCTCCCTTGTATACGACCCCATACAGGATCCTATACAAGCGGCATAGCACAAAGTTGCCCCATGCAAATCTATGCCCATGGTCTCTCATGTCACAAACTATGCCTGAGAGCACCCATGGTAGTCTGCATCCACTTTGGTGGCATAACAGCAAGCCACCGACAACTCCTGCCAAAACCTATGTCATTCTAGATGCCCCAGGCATCTGCCATATCAACTCGATGTTCACTCCGCACTTCTCCAGGGTGAAGCTCGGGTCTCTCGTGAGCCTCATTATTGTCTAGCCCTGATTGGCCACAAGCATCATCAACTGTCCTTGTATGGGGATCCTCATGATCCTCCATACGTCCTCTAGAGTGGGAGCCATATCTCCTATCAGTAGCCAAAAAAAGAATGACCTCGGATACCACCTCTCTGCGAGGGCTGTCAGTAGCCCCATGTCAGTTGGTACTTGTGGCATCTCTGACACATGCTGTAGACCAACCTCTACTAGTCGGTCATGCTCTTCCTGGTCAAGTGTGGCTATGACATCTCTTAGCCTGCTGTATTTCCATTCTCGGCTCTTTAGTAATCCCTTCTGCAAAACAAACAATAAAATAACAAAATCATTAATAAATCATTCAAATTAAACAACTTAAAATCAAGTTTAAAATGATATCGTCCACTATTGGATGATATCGTCCAACATTGGGCAAAATCATCCTTTGTGAGGATGAAATCGTCTTTGATTTCGCAACTTGGGAATCACCCCTTGTTGGATGAAATCACCCCTAATTCATTGATTTTGCCGTCAGACAAAATCAATGATTTAGGGACGATTTCGATGAAATCGAGACGATTTTGTCCCGACGACGTTGACGGCCTAAAAATGGCCATGTTGCCCCAAACAATCAAATTTAAATCACAAGAATTACACAAAGATTAATTAAACCTAATCTACTAGGATTAGATCCTTACCCGTAGTCCGCACCGGACCTCTGTCGCTCTGTGCACTGTCTCCACCATTTTTCTCTTTGTAGACCTCTGGAACAGTAAAAATGAATAGTAAAAATGAATTAGGGTTTTCCCTATTTTTCTTAATTTTATTCAAACCTAGCAACATTTTAAATTTTGCTTTTTCGTGTTTTTACCTCAAACACTCAATTTGGATAAAAACACGGAGGGGGCACCATAGTCAGCATTCGTACGATTTGACCAAGAATCGTTGTCTAAAAAATTGAGTATATTTTTGCTTTCTCGTAAAATGAGAAAAACTCATCTTTAGCGCATTTTCTTCAAAAAATTCACTAAAGAGGGGGCAAAATGTAGCACACTAAAATTGGCACGGTTAAACCTTAGTAAAAAGATAAAATGTTAAAATTTGAACTTCAACCCCAAATTGCCCGTTAAATTGCCTTTTACCCGGTACCCTTGTTTTTCATGCCATTTTTAGGATTTGTTGTGACCGTTGGATGATATCATTGTCGATTAGACGATATCATCACCGATCAGATGATATCACCTCAGATCGAACGAATTCGTCTGGACCAAAACGTCCAGACGATTTTGTCCCAAAACTGATTTTTCAAAATTAGCTTTTATTTCAACGACATCTCTAACCGGGGCAAAAGTATGTCTACGTCATTAGAGACCTTCCCCATTGGAGATCTCCCAAATTAGGATGATCTCCAACCTCCCAACCTCCTTCCTATGCCTATTTAATCTTAGGCCACTTTCCCCTGGCTGAATTCCCCTGTAATTTGATCTTTGTGTGCATTAGAATACCCTAAATTATCATTTGCATTTGTGCCTTTCTAAATTTCTTGCAAGAACTACATTATTTTTCAATTGAAGCAAGCTCATATCGTCACAGACGATCCTGTACGATCTCGGACGATCACATTGCAATTAGAGACGATTTCATATTTTGCATATGATTTCGACTGTAGTCAACATTGGGGGCAATCAGTGCCCTGAGTTTGCATTCTTTCTCCACTATCTACTATTTTGCTTTGCATTAGTTAGACTTATTACTATTTTGCATCCTGGAGTTCACCTCATATAGTGTAGATGCATGATAAGGTTAAATTCAGTCATTAAGATAATGCATTTCATTTAATTTATCATATGTAATTGTTATTCTAGCATTCATCTATAATTGGAAGCCCTACCGGTCTCCACACTGCAATGTGCTCCTAGCACCAAACCTGTAGCAACAATGTCAAAACCAGACATCGACCTCCCTTGTATACGACCCCATACAGGATCCTATACAAGCGACATAGCACAAAGCTACCCCATGCAAATCTGTCCCCGTGGTCTCTCATGTCACAAACTATGTCTAAGAGCACCCATGGTAGTCTGCATCTACTTTGGTGGCATAACAGCAAGCCACCGACAACTCCTACCAAAACTCGTGTCAGTCTAGATGCCCCAGGCATCTACTGTAGTGACTCGATGTTCACTTTGTACTTCTCTAGGGCAAAGCTCGGGTCTCCCGTGAGCCTCATCATCGCCTGGCCCTGATTGGCCATAGGCATCATCAACCGTCCTTGTATGGGGATCCTCATGATCCTCCATACGTCCTCTAGAGTGGGAGCCATATCCCCTATCGGTAGCCAAAAACAATATGACCCTGGATACCACCTCTCTGCTAGGGCTGTTAGTAGCCCCATGTCAGTCGATACTTGTGGCATCTCTGCCACATGCTGT
This sequence comes from Wollemia nobilis, assembly GCA_028583015.1. Taxonomy (NCBI): domain Eukaryota; kingdom Viridiplantae; phylum Streptophyta; class Pinopsida; order Araucariales; family Araucariaceae; genus Wollemia; species Wollemia nobilis. Next base: position 52,018 of record JAQPPZ010002654.1, read on the forward strand.
AGACCAACCTCTACTAGTCGGTTACGCTCTTCTTGGTCAAGTGCGGCTATGTCATCTCTTAGCCTACCGTATTTATATTCTTGGATCTTTAGTAATCCCTTCTACAAAACAAACAATAAAATAACAAAATCATTAATAAATCATTCAAATTAAACAACTTAAAATCAAGTTTAAAATGATATCGTCCACTATTGGATTATATCGTTCAACATTGGGCAAAATCATCCTTTGTGAGGACGAAATTGTCTTCGATTTTGCAACTTGGGAATCACCCCTTGTTAGACGAAATTGCCCCTAATTCGCCAATTTTGCCGTCAGACAAAATCAACGATTTAGGGATGATTTCGACGAAATTGGGACGATTTTGTCCCGACGACATCGACAGCCTAAAAATGGCCGCGATGCTCGAAACAATCAAATTTAAATCACAAGAATTGCACAAATATTAATTAAACCCAATCTACTAGGATTAGATCCTTAACCGTAGTCCGCGTCGGACCTCTGTCACTCTATGCACTGCCTCCACCATTTTTCTCTTTGCAGACCTTTGGAATAGTAAAAATGAATAGTAAAAATGAATTAGGGTTTTCCCTATTTTTTTTAATTTTATTCAAACCCAGCAACATTTTAAATTTTGTTTTTTCATGTTTTTGCCTCAAATGCTCGATTTGGGTAAAAACACGGAGGGGGCACCATAGTCAGCATTCATACGATTCGACCAAGAATCGTCGTCTAAAAAATTGAGTATATTTTTTCTTCCTTGTAAAATGGGAAAAACTCATCTTTAGCGCATTTTCTTTGGAAAATTCACTAAAGAGGGGGCAAAATGTAGCACACTAAAATTGGCACGGTTAAACCTTAGTAAAAAGATAAAATGTTAAAATTTGAACTTCAACACCAAATTGCCCGTTAAATCGCCTTTTACCCGGTCCCCTTGTTTTTTGTGCCATTTTTAGGATTTGTTGTGACCGTTGGATGATATCATCGTCGATCAGACGATATCATCGCCGATCAGATGATATCGCATCAAATCGGATGAATTCGTCTAGACCAGAATGTCTAGACGATTTCGTCCCAAAACTGATTTTTCAAAATTAGCTTATGTTTCAACGACATATCTAACCAGGGAAAAAGCGTGTCTATGCCATTAGAGACCTTCCTTGTTGGATATCTCCCAAATTGGGATGATCTCCAACCTCCCAACCTCCTTCCTATGCCTATTTAATCTTAGGCCCTCCCCTTGACTTTCCCCTGGCTGAATTCCCCTGTAATTTGATCTTTGTGTGCATTAGAATACCCTAAATTATCATTTGCATTTGTGCCTTTCTAAATTTCGTGTAGGAACCACATTATTTTTTAGCCGAAGCGAGCTCAGATCATCGTAGATGATCCTGTACGATCTCGGATGATCACGTTGCAATTAGAGACGATTTCGTATTTTGTAGATGATTTCGACAGCAGTCGACATTGGGGGCAATCAGTGCCCTGTGTTTGCATTCTTTCTCCACTATCTACTATTTTGCTTTGCATTAGTTAGACTTATTACTATTTTGCATCCTGGAGTTCACCTCATATAGTGTAGATGCATGATAAGGTTAAAGTCAGTCATTAAGATAATGCATTTCATTTAATTTATCATCTGTAATTGTTATTCTAGCATTCATACTTTCATTTCCATCATTTTCCCTTGCTTTTGCAATTGTATTTTTTGTTCTTGGTATCAATTTCTATAATTACAGGTCTCTAACGAATTCGTCTAATGATATCATAAGATTAGAGACAATCTTGTCAAATTAGAGATGATATCGTCAGATTAGAGACGATCTTGTCATATTAGAGACAATCTTGTCAGATTAGTAGATCAGGGATGCTCCTATCAAATTAGAGATGATCCTGTCAAATTCCAGGCGATCTAGACTTCTTCAAAAATAAGAACCTCCATCAGACATCCGAAATAAGGTATGACTTTTCTCATCTAGCTTATTCTTTATGTTTTCTGTTCAAATCTATTTTCTATATTCATTTCATATAGAATAGTTTAGATTCATTTGGCCAAACCTAGGAGTTGAATGATCAAACATAAAAATGAACACATCAAACACTCTCTCAACCTAGACGTGGAAACTGACATTCAAAAGTTTTCTAGTGAACCCACCATATGTCAAAAATTCACCTTTATACACCTCCCTTGAGAGGTGGGACCTTCGAAACGCCTCTCAGTTCAAGGTATTGGTCCATCCTTTTCACATCCCCCTTCGGGCATGGATCCTATAGCTTGAAGGTAAGGATGCGAAAAATTTGGAGCGATACATTTTGGTGAACCCGACGTGAAACAAAAACCTTTTGAAAAAAAAATATATATATATAAAAATATGTATGTATACAAGAATATATATATATATATATAACAAACTCATCAATTCAAGTTTGTATGTTTTAGATTCAATTCTAAATAGTAAATATTAAATATTACTTTTAGAAGAACTAAAGAAACCATGAGTTTTTACTCAAATCCATATGAGCCCATCAGTAATGTTGGAAGAATTCAGCCAAATACATTTGTTGATTATGACCAACCTCATCCCTATTCAACATCACCTCCATCACACTCTTCTCATTTTTCATATTTAACCCAACAGGACAATCCCTTTTCCAATCCTCTTCATAAATCTCCCATATATCCATATTATGTCTATAAATCCACATACAAACCTCCTCCATCCTTTCAATATTCTTCTTTTAATACAACACATCCATTTCAACGAGAAAAATACTTATTCTTCCAATCCTACCATGCACTCACATCATACTTCACAATATTCCTATCATCATTCTACCCATAACAAAGAAAACAGAGGTGAGAAACCATTAGGTTCTTTTATGACTGAACTCCTAAGGCACATATCAAAAACCTCTCGAAAACCTTCATCACGTATATTTACAAAGCTTAATAAACCAATGGATATAATTCTCAAGCATTTACTTGATACAAATAGCATTGAACTACCTTCCATAAGACAACTTGATACCCGAGCAGATTGGTTTAAACTTGAGCTACATTGTGAATATCATAGAGTAGATGGACATATGACACAAAATTGTAAAGATTTAAGATGTGCAATTCAAGATTTGATTGATAAGGGTCTTTTTAATATAAAGGAATTACAATCTACAACTGATTATAAATATCCATTAAACAATCAAACTCCTACACAACAAATACCAATAATCAATCAAGACATGGGGATCTCCCAAGAATCCCTATTCAATTATCAACAATAGGAAACCAATCAAATCTTGCATGTTAATGTGTCCCATCATGATGATATTACTAATATTGTAATAGAAACTATAAATGAGCAACCTCAAATTCAATCAACTTTGATAGACAACAACAAGTGATTAATCCTGTCAAAATAGAAATATAATTCTCATCTTTAGAATCAAAATCTCAATTTGAAATCCACTTTGATAGACAACAACAAGTGATTAATCCTCAAGCAAAGATATCCCTTTTAGAAGTATTACAAAGTTCTCATAAGGAAAATTTGTTCAAGATACCTAGAAAACAATTTTTTCCCCATCATATTTTCTCTAAGAACATAATTAATGGTGTAAACCCTCTTGAGGTTAACCATATTTCATTCTATGATGAGGAGATTCCTTCCTCTACTCCACAAGAAGACTACTATTTTTACATTACAGGATCTAGTAAAGAAACACCTGTTAAAACTATCATGGTAGATAATGGCTCCTCTCTTAATTTATGCACCTATCAATTATTCCAAAAACTCAAATTAAGGGAAGAAAATATTAATGAATCAAATGTTATTATAAAATATTTTAACAATGAAATTCAAGAAGCTCAAGGTACTATAATTTTTCCCCTCAATATTGGATCCAAGATCTTGGATACTCTATTTTATGTGGCATATTGCCCTTCATATTACAACCTACTTCTTAGAAGTCCTTGGATTCATACGATGAAGGTTGTCCCTTCCACTCTTCACCAATATTTGAAGTTTGAAATTGCAAATAAAATTGTTACCATACATGGTGACCCAAAACCATTTGAAGAATATTTAATGGTTGAAACATCAAGTTCTATACATTATTTATTATCACAGTTATCTTCTATCCATCACTTTTCTTCATCCATATATGATCATCCTTGTTTACCAAATAACATCCATGCATATCTTTCACATATGCTCCATCCATATTATCAATATTTGGAAGATAGTGATAAGAATGAAGAACTTTTTTATCCTTCTGACATTCTATTTTGTAACATGATCAATTATACACATATAAAAGTCAAATATTTTGCTACATTATTCTACATTATAACAAAGCTTTTGTTATCGCTACCTTTTATTCATCACCTTTTGTTCTTACCTTCACCTCAACCAAATTATCCTTCAAAACCTCCTTTGATTTTGAAGCAACCTTAGACGTGCTATACTCAAATAATCTTGTGTAGTGTATATAGATCATCTTGTATATACCACCAATTTCAATTCATAAACTTAAAATATAAAAACACCAAAAACATTCAGAATCATCAAAATCTTCAAAAACATCTTTTATTTTGTACCTATCAAACTGTGAAGTATTGTAGTTATATTTTCAGTTATTTTGGATAAATTAGCATTTATTTGGAATCCTGCACGTTCACATTCATATGTATAAATATCTTGATTTTATTTGGTATGATTATTAATCTCTCTTATATCAAAGTCCACAGTTGAATTAAATAAAGTTTTGAGCATAGATAATTGATCTTGTTATTTACTTGAAATAAGTATATATTTTCACATTAAAATGATTTCATTGCAAATTCGATATGATGCTACATAGTAGAACTGGTTTCTTGAGTGAAAAGTTTCCTCTGCTATCCTATCATGCACATGGTCTAGAATATTTGATAATTGACAAAAGGACAAGCTCACCCCTACCCAGAGTAAAAATCCCTTGCTCTACAGCTAATCCGAGCAAGTATCCCTAGCATAGGAAGCAAAGAAAAAGTTCAAGAAAAGAGAAAAAGAAAAAAAAGGTTATTTGAATCATCACAACAATATTCCAGCATTATCTCAGTATCAAGAAAAAAAATACAAAAAAAGAATAAAAAAAGCAAAAGAGAAACGCCAAAGCAAAATGCAATAAAATCCTTTCCCTACCCCTTGAAAAGAAAAGAAGGGTGAATGAGCTTGAATCCCTAGAATTCTCAATTATTCAAAAACTGTGAGGTAAGCCCCATAACAGGTGGTTTGTGCCCAACCCGCTTGGCCTTGGGTAATCCCTAGCATGGCGATATGTCTATCACATTAGCGACCTTATTTTGTACAGAACTCTGTCATCTTATGGATTAGCTAGCTCTTGATAACCTAACTTACATAGTAGTCTAGTACGGTTACATGCATATAAATCATGGTCAACGAACATTCATTTGGTTAAGGCAAATCACTTGTATCAAATTATCTTGCTCAAAATTGGTGAATGAACAATACAATCGCACACACATTTGTATTTGAGAGATTTTGTATCATTATGATAAATCAAGATCGGTAATGAATTCACATTTGCACATGTGGATTCCTTATAAATCTACATTTCTCTTTGAGATAATTTAAAATATTTCTGTCAATGTTTTCGAAATGATTTTATTCTTTTATTTCAGAATTTGTTGTTTGTATCAACGTAATTACATACACCTTTTTACAAAGTCAAAATCTCAAAATAATAATTTCAAACAGAATTTTCATATTATTATTTATCACAAAAATCATAAATTCATCTTGCAATAAAACTAAAACCATCTATTTTTTTCTTTGGATTTCGTGATGATGGTATAAGTCTATACCTATAATTCTATGCCTAGTGCAAACCATTGTTCTAATTTTATGTTCCATATATTTTTAAACAAATTCATCAAAACATGTGACTTGCATCATTATGTTACACAATTATGCTTTACAAATAAACGAACACTTATTCTATTTCATGACATTATGTTCAAATTCAATATTGCAACCATGGTATAAATTCTAAGGAATTGTTCAAAATTTTATCACACTTAGGAATTTATGCCTAGCAAAATCATATTTTAATATCTCATGCATACTATTTTTATGAAAATCTGAAAACAAATCATCAAACCATCATCATTTCTATCATCACAACACAAAGTCTTAAGACAGTCTCTTAAGCACTCTTTTACTTTTAACAATATTTCTATACTAGTATTAGCTTGACGACCGAGTGAGCAACGACTCCATGAAATGGTCTATAACAACGACAATGTCCTTTGAAATTATTGTTAGAATTCTCTTTTATTTTTCATCAAATCACACCACCACAACCAATTGTTTATATCAGATTATTTCATTTAAAATCTTACAGCATGACATCAAATTATACTATTTCAAATGACATAATTACATGAATCATCAATCCAATAAGAAAAAAAATTCAAACATTAAAGCATCATAACAACATATGAACAGGTCATATCATCAGAAACAAGATCATATATATATATATCAAAAAATTATATACATCATATCAAAACTAGATTGGTATGCCACAATCTCTACCCTGGCATACTCAATCCTCTCAACAAATCTCTCAAAATCTATAAATCTCTAGCACCTAGCCTCAAGAATCTCTCGAGCTCTCAACCTCATTTTCTCCCCCACCCAACCATGGAGGAGGTGGTCCCATAGAGGTTTAGGCTGTATATCAGGTCCTCATCGTCGATCGTGTGGATGTCCTCATTGATCCCATCATGACTGGCTCTACAATAGGGGCTGGCAGTGGTACCCTCTGGTTCTCTAGAACCATGTGATAGTATAACCCCTGGTAGAATGCAGTCTGAGTAATAGACCATGATAGATCATCCCTGCTCACCCCTCCACCTCGAGCTCTGAGTCATGTAGCCTCATCCTACAATGTCTGCACCTGAGCCCAGAGGCGGGCAACCTCGCTACTCTCCCCTATGTCAACACCCTTGCCCTTATCAAGCGATGGTGGTCTCTCACCCTGCTACAAAGGGAGTCCCTCCTCCCTCCGTCCTGTCTCCCATGGCCTCTATGGAGCCTGTGCCATCCTTTGGCATCTCTCTTGTGGGATTCATCACTGCTCTCTCCCCCTGTGACCCTGCGTTGCCTCAATAGCAGCTTGTTGTTTCCTCCCCATCCATCGCACAACCACATGCATCGAAACCTACACCCTCGTCATCCAAGGAGGGCAAATTCTTATGTACCAGGAATCGTAGCCATCCACAACCCCGATGTCGTCACCACCCACTGGCTGGATGGGGGCATCGTCTGCGTCCTGACTCCAGAATCATTGCATATCTAGAGCCTCGCTTAGTGTAGTACTATCCTGAACAATCTTGGAGTACTCATAATCCCTGAGAGAAGGGATCCTCTACTGTAGACCGAACTATCATAATACTCAATCGTAGCGGTGGAGCTCTACATCTCCTCACTCCATCCTCAGCCAGTAGACTCGCCTGATGCAAGTTAGCTCCTGCCCATCCTATGCCCCCTCAGGGTGCTCTTTCCATGGCCTCTAGGTGATCTGGTCTGGTATGAGGTCGTCTAGCAACCTTCGTGACATCGATAGATCTATTCATTGATGTGACCCACTCTGTAGCCACCAATAGAAAACTCGGGCCCTCTCCCGGTCAACCCCTATCAATGAAAGCCCTATCAGCCTCCACACCGCAATGTGCTCCTAGCACCAAACCTACAATAGCGATGTCAAAACCAAACATTGACCTCCCTTGTATACGACCCCATACAGGATCCTAAACAAGCGACATAGCACAAAGCTACACCATGCAAATCTATGCTCGTGGTCTCTCATGTCACAAACTATGTCTGAGAGCACCCACGATAGTCTGCATCCGCTCTGGTGGCATCACAGCAAGCCACCGACAACTCCTGCAAAAACCCGTGTTAGTCTAGATGCCCCAGGAATCTACCATAGCGACTCGATGTTCACTCCACCCTTCTCTAGGGTGAAGCTCGGGTCTCTCGTGAGCATCGTCATCGCTTGGCACTGATTGGCCGTAGGCATCATCAACTGTCCTTGTATGGGGATCCTCATGATCCTCCATACGTCCTATAGAGTGGGAGCCATCTCCCCTATCGATAGTAGAAAATAGGACAACCTCGGATACCACCTCTCTGCTAGGGTTGTCAGTAGCCCCATGTCAGTCGGTACTTGTGGCATCTCTGCCACATGCTATAGACCAACCTCTGCTAGTCAGTCACGCTCTGCTTGGTCAAGTGTGGCTATGTCATCTCTTAGCCCACCGTATTTCCATTCCTGGCTCTTTAGTAATCCCTTCTGCAAAACAAACAATAAAATAACAAAATCATTAATAAATCATTCAAATTAAACAACTTAAAATCAAGTTTAAAATGATATCATCCACTATTGGGAAAAATCGTCCTTTGTGAGGACAAAATCATCTTCGATTTTGCAACTTGGGAATTGCCCCTTGTTGGATGAAATCGCCCCTAATTCACAAATTTTGTCGTCAGACGAAATCAACGATTTAGGGACGATTTCAACGAAATCGGGATGATTTTGTCCTGACGACGTCGACGACCTAAAAACAATCGTGATGCCCCAAATAATCAAATTTAAATCACAAGAATTGCACAAAGATTAATTAAACCTAATCTACTAGGATTAGATCCTTACCCGTAGTCCGCACCAAACCTTTGTCGCTTTGTGCACTTTCTCCACCATTTTTCTCTTTGCAAACCTCTGGAACAGTAAAAATGAATAGTAAACATGAATTAGGGTTTTCCCTATTTTTCTTAATTTATTCAAACTCAGCAACATTTTAAATTTTGCTTTTCCACGTTTTTACCTCAAATGCTCGATTTGGGTAAAAACACGGAGGGGGCACCATAGTCAACATTCGTACGATTCGACCAAGAATCATCGTCTAAAAAATTGAGTATATTTTTGCTTTCTCGTAAAATAGGAAAAACTCGTCTTTAGAACATTTTATTCAAAAAATTCGCTAAAGAGGGGGCAAAATGTAGCACCCTAAAATTGGCACGGTTAAACCTTAGTAAAAAGATAAAATGTTAAAATTTGAACTTCAACCCCAAATTGCTCGTTAAACCGCATTTTACCCGCTCCCCTTGTTTTTCATGCCATTTTTGGGATTTTTTATGACCATTGGATGATATCATTGCCGATCAAACGATATCGCCTCAGATCGGATGAATTCGTCTGGACCAGAACGTCCAGACGATTTCGTCCCAAAACTGATTTTTCAAAATTAGCTTCTATTTCAACGACGTCTCTAACTGGGGTAAAAGCGTGTCTGCATCGTTAGATACCTTCCCCATTGGAGATCTCCCAAATTGGGATGATCTCTAACCTCCCAACCTCCTTCCTATTCCTATTTAATCTTAGGCCCTCCCCTTGACTTTCCCCTGGCTGAATTCCCCTGTAATTTTATCTTTGTGTGCGTTAGAATACGTTGAATTATCATTTGCATTTTTTCCTTTCTAAATTTCTTGTAGGAACCAAATTGTTTTTCAGTCGGAGCGAGCTCAGATCGTCGTAGACGATCCTGTACGATCTCGGATGATCACGTTGCAATTAGATACAATTTCATATTTTGTAGACGATTTCGACTGTAGTCAACATTGGGGGCAATCAGTGCCCTGAGTTTGCATTCTTTCTCCACTATCTACTATTTTTCTTTGCGTTAGTTAGACTTATTACTATTTTGTATCTTGGAGTTCACCTCATATAGTGTAGATGCATTATAAGGTTAAAGTTAGTCATTAAGATAATGCATTTCATTTAATTTATCATCTATAATTGTTATTCTAGCATTCATACTTTCATTTCCATCATTTTCCATTGCTTTTGCAATTATATTTTTTGTTCTTGGTATCCATTTCTGCAATTACAGGTCTCTAACAAATTCGTCTGATGATATCGTTAGATTAGAGATGATCTTGTCAAATTAGAGACTATATTGTCAGATTAGAGACGATCTTGTCAGATTAGAGACAATCTTGTCAGATCAGTATATCAGGGATGCTCCTATCAGATTAGAGATGATCCTATCAAATTCCAGGCAATTTGGACTGCTTAAAAAATTAGAACCTCCATCAGACATCCAGAATCAGGTATGACTTTTCTCATCTAGATTATTCTTCATTTTTTCTATTCAAATCTATTTTTTGTATTCATTTCATATAGAATAGTTACGATTCATTTGGCCAAACCTAGGAGTTGAATGATCAAACATAAAAAATGAACACATCAAACACTCTCTCAACCTAGGTGTGGAAACTGCCATTCAAAATTTTCCTGGTGAACCCACCATTCATCGAAAATTTACCTTTATTCATCTCCCTTGAGAGGCGGGACCTTCGAAAGGCCTCTCAATCCGAGATATTATCCCATCCTTTTCACATCTCCCTTCCGGGCGCGGATCCTATAGCCTGAAGGTAAGGGTGCAAAAAAATTGGAGCGATACACATGTCTTGCTTGTGCACTTGGTTCATAAATGATATATCATTAGTATAATGTTCTAAGTATGAGCCTAGGGTATGTACACCTAAACAACGTTGCTAATTATTAACTATTATTATGATATATAAAAATTATACAAAGTTTTTTTAAAACTATTTAATGGAAGAGTTTGAAATCCCTCTTTTTATTTTTATTTTTTCTTTCTATATTTGTTATACTTAAATTCAATGGATGTAGTTGACAATTTTTTATGTTGTTTTAAAAGTAAATATTGAGTCATGATATATTTAATACATAGTTGGTATTCCAAATACAATTAAAATTTGGTTTCACTAAGATGCTATGACATATAAGGATTGAATATTGATTTATAATTTTTTTCTAATTATGAATTTAATAATCAAAATAATCTATATACCTGAAAGTAAACTAGAATCCAATTGGCATGCATTTTATATATAATTTTAAAATATACCTTTAAGTAAAGAAATGTCATATCATGATAGAGAGAGAATTACATCATAAAAATAAGTAAAAATAGAAAAGAAAGAAGTTAAGTCATGGATAAAATCTAAACACAAAAATAGACAAAGAATATACTTGGCCAAAGTAAGTAGATTATATGCTAAATCAAAATGTTCTACAAAGGTGAAACATATGCATACTCATCCAGAAGGGTATTGCACTAAAACTAAAAACACAACCAAGAAAAATATAGGTATATTTAGTAGTATTTTGTATACTTCTCTAAAAAGGATAGTAAAAAAGGAGAAACATCTAAATATTAGGCCAAAGATAAACATTTCATAGACTAAAATGAGATATCTAAAAGTCCTAAGTAATATTAAAATTAGAATATTAAACCCTAAAAAATAATGTCGTATAATAAAATAAGATACTTAAATAAGATAAACACCTACACATTGGATTAAAGTAATTAGGTTTTAGATTAGAGCATGACAACTAAAATATTATTGTAAAATATCTTCTATGATTACTTCTATATCAACCTTATGCAAAACTAAATATATTTTTCATGTTTTCGTGTGATTTTTTTCTTATAGTTATTAATTAATTTAAAGAATTACAATATGAACCATCACATAAATAATTTGAAAATCTCAAAATATAATAGAGGGATTGAACAAAATATCAAAACCATGCATCACTTTCTCTTTAGTATACTAAAGAGTCAATTAGAAGAGTTGAATTTGTTAGAGGTATTTCATTATTTGACACCTTATACACAGTTTAGTTAGGGTGTGTTTAATATTTGATTCTATATGATGTTTTGTGTTATTAAGTGTGAGTTATGTGTCATGTAAATAATTTTGGAGTTATTTGTGAGGTGTGATGTTAGTTATGTGAGTGACGTTTCATTTTTAGAAGTGTGGAGTTACGATAATCATGAGAGACTTTATATTTATGTAAATATGTGAGATTTATTATTTTGTAGTTGAACAAAATGAAGAGTTAGATTCTACCATGAGTATGAGGAGATAAATATTTTATGTAAGTGTAAAGGTAAAGGATATTGTGAATATGAAGAGACTTATATATGTATATATTGAAGATAAAGCCTTGTAATATGTAATAAAAATAAGGTTTGCTTAAATTAGTCTTTTGAATAAAATATTTTAGTGACTTATTATTTTTTATTTTATTGAATGCTTGAATCTATGTCATGATATTTAGTGAGATGTTATAATATTACTATATTGTTAATAGTGGTATTAGAGCCACATTGGGTGTAATTTATAAAAACTATGTTATATAGAAGAAGCATGAGATATGAGAACTGAAGGTTATTGGGACTACAAAGGGAGACAAAGTTTGAAAGCATTGAAGGAAGTGTGGGATGCCAAAATTATGAAGAACACAAGCTTATACTGAGAGGGGGGGTGAACAGTATAAGACCTCTTTTTACTTTTTCCTTTATACTTCAAAACAGTAAAGCAATATACCCAAAGCAATATCAAAACAATGCACAAAATCATCCACAAAGTGACACCAATTTTAACGTGGTTCACCCAGAATGCCTGGGCTACGTCCACAAAACTTTTCTCTAAAAGTTATCTCAAAGTTCTTTGGGAAACCTTCCCAATTACAATGTTTATGAGCCTCGGCCCAAAGGAGACACCTTCCCCCAATCTGAATTTATGAGCCTCTGCTCAAAGGAGATACCTTCCCCTCTCGCTCTGGAAATGATCCCTCGGAAGATCAACTGCCTCTACCTCTTGCCAGACACGTGGAACTCCTTTCCACCGAAGACCTCCTGTCCTCAATGCTTAGCCTAAGAGACCTCCGCCTTCTATGATCACGTCCACGACAGCTCGGCTCCCTGTACCAAACACAGTCAGTCGGTCTAGTACAAGTCTTCCTCTGTCTGTTAGATCTGTCCAACTCTATGAACAAATCAATCCTCTGCACACAAGCCTTCTCAAAGACTTGCCAAATCTGTCCTCAGGTTCTTCTCAAAGAACCAATGCACCTCTGTCCTCAAGTTCTCTGATAGAACTCTCTAAAACTTAGCTCACAAGTCCTCTGCTAGGACCTGTCCAAATCTGCTCACAAGTACCCACCGGAACTCCACCCCCCCCCCCCCCAAGTCCCCACCAGAACCTGTCCAAAAACTGCTCACAAGTCCCCACCGGAACCTGTCTAAAACCTGTCCAAAACCTCAACAAGCTCACCAAGAAAAACTTGCTTAGCATGAACTCACAAAGAGAATTGTTAGAGACCCAATGTGATTCATAAACCTCATAGAAGCATAAAGAGAATTGTTAGAGACTCAATATGTTCTATACTTAACTCCCAATCTCAAGTTCAAATCTCATAGAAACATAAAGAGAATTGTTAGAGACCCAATATGTTCTATACTTAACTCCCAATCTCAATCTCAAATCTCATAGAAACATAAAGAGAATTGTTAGAGACCCAATATGTTCTATACTTAATTCCCAATCTCAATCTCAACTCAAACTCAATCTCAAAAGAATAAGATAGATGTAGTATGCTTTTCTCAATAATATGAAACACAACCCAACAATTGCCAACTATGCAATATCTCATATAACAATGATGCTTATATTCTTTTTACCAACAACTAGGGTTTCATCATCTCAATGCAAGTATCAAGACTTACTAACATAAACCCTATTGCAAAAATGCTTCTTCTTCCTCAACCAGAATTATGCATTCACCCAAAAATTCAACAATAACTTTAATGCATAAGCAATCTTCAATATCCAGAAAATAAGATTTACACCAACAATACCTAGTAGACAACCTTTTCACTCCAAACTCAATTTCAGAAAATATACCATAAACAACATACATGGAAGAAGTTGCCCATACCTTTACTTTGATGAAGAAGGAGAACTTAAAATCTGTCACAACACTAACTCTCAATTTGCCACCAATTAGAGTTAGCAACTATACAATAATACACAATAATAAAGATCCAAATATAACACCTTATTTCTCCAACTTAGTAAAAACCACCAAAGTACAATAATATACAAAGTAAAACCTCTTTACACCTTATTACTCCACATAAACATTAAACATTAAACATCAATGTCAAAACAAAAAATGATACCTTAACCTTATACCTCCCGCGCATTCACGGCCACCATTCTTTGCACACCGCGACCAAAAGGAATTTCCCAACGAAGAGAATCGAACTCAGCACCTCTGTCGTCTAGCATTTTTGCTTAAACGCCACCGTCGTTGGGTCACAAGTGCCCAACGAAAAAATAAACCGCTGCCCTCTCTTTTATCTTCCTGTGACGCCAAGAATCTGGAAAACGTAAACGTCTTCCACAAACCGCATGCAAACAATCCACTGCCGTCAAGCCAAAGGGTAAGGATGCAGCCCAATCTCAAACCCGAGTTTGCCAAGCACAGTCTCCAAGACACAGAACAAGCGCGATATCAAAGACGTCAAACGGAGATCGAAAACACAGAGCAAGCTCAACTCGAAGTCACCAAGCACTGTTCGAAGGAAATAGAGCAATTGCAAATCGCGGACGCCAAGCGCAAAACAAATGAAATAGTGCAAATGCAAATCACGGACGCCGAGCGCAAATCGAACGAAACGGAGTAAAGCAAATCGTAGAAACCGAGCGCAAATCGAAACATACAGAGAACCACAAATCGTAGATATCAAATAATAATCGGAGGTGCTCACTTTTGAAAACCATGCCAACTTATATAGCAAATTTTCCTTCACTGTTTGACGTCGGCGCTCCTCCAACGATGGCAACAAATCGGCGACACTTAAGGGTTGAAAGACCCTTTAATAATAATTAAAATAATAATAATTATTATTTTATTAATAATAAATTAAACTTGGACCTTTGACAAAGGTTTGAGTTAATTTAATTATTAATAATACACATGGACCTTTGCATTAAGTTAAGCTTGGTTTTAATAAAAACCCTTAATGAGTCCAAATGGTTTTAAGAAAAACCTTTAGCCTTGTCACCATGGTTTTAATAAAAACCCTTTAACATAATGAAGCTTCTCAAGATATTCTTGACATCACACTCTTTTGAAATCAACACAAAAATGCCTTTTGACATCAATGACAACTTATACATTTGAGCAAAGGCAATGTACCCAAAGTACCCAAAATTGCCAACAATCTCCCCCTTTGTCATTGATGGCAAACCTTTATTGACAACACTTCGCAAGAGCAAAAACTGAAACCAACTCGAAACCAACTGTGCTAACAACTGAGAATATTCCTTTGAAGTTTTGCTCCCCCGAACTTGAAGCTTTCCTCTTCACTATGAAGCTCTCCCCCTTACTCATATCTCTCCCCCTTTGTCATCAATGGCAAAGGGCCACCTTTGGGGCTCGGGACTAAGAATTAACCTCTTAGCTTAGTCCCTCCCCCACCTCCTGATGAGGTGATTAATTTTGGGGTGGGAGTAAAACTCCCATTAGGCACTGATCATCATCAGCGTCTATAACTTCCTTGTCGGGCCTTCTCTTGAACTCTTTGTCCATATCCCTGTTCCTGTCATTGTTCTTGTTCTTGTTCTCATCCCTATTTTTATCCATGCCTTGATCCTTGGACCCGATCATGCCACTTGTTCCTGTATTCTAGAATTTCAGCTCTACATCTGTCCGACTGTGTGACCTTCATTGTTGCACTTATAACAAGTAACAATGTTATTTCTTTTAGGCATACCTGTTCTTTGAATCCACCAGTTCTGACCAAACCTGTTCTGACCAAACCTGTTCTGACCAAACCTATTCTGACCAAACCTATTTTGACCAAACCTGTTCTGACCAAACCTGTTTTGACCAAACTTGTTCCTGATATTTGCCTTGCAATAAACTGCCTTGTGCCCAAACTGTTGACAAGAGTAGCAATACCCTTGAAAGAAATTACCACCTCTAAAACTGTCATTTACCTTCTTCACTTGAGCCATGCAATGTGAAGCTATGTGACCAAACCTGTGACAAGCAAAACATCTGCCTTGAAACTTTCCTTTATTTGACCTCTTAGGTTCTGAAAACTTCTTCTTCTCATTCTGAATTTTGGTTTCTGTTTCTATGCATCTATCATTCAAGGTCTCATGATCTGAAATACTTTCCTCATCAGAACTCTCTTCCTTTTGGAGTCTCTTACTAGACTCTCCAACTTGTTCCTTGTGAGGCTTAACAAAACCAAGGCCTGTTTTATCTGTTGTCTTTCTTTGACCTTTGATGAGAGACTTAACCTTTTTGGAGCTATCTTGAAACCCTGTGAAGCTTATCCTTGTACCCTTTGGTTTCCTCTTTCAAAGAAGCCATTTTCTTTTCTAACTCACTATACTCAAGAACCTTAGACTCTAACTCATCCTTAAGTTCTTGTGTCTTAGCTATAGAGAAGTCAAGACTTTCTATAAGATCATCTCTCTCCATACAACATTCATCCAACTTATCCTTGAGTCTAGCATTCTTCTTTCTTTCCTTTTTCAAAGCACTAAGAGCACTAATAAGTTCACCTTTAAGATCTACTTCACCTTCCTCTATATGTTTGCTATTAGAATCATCAAAGCCTTTTTCGGATTTCTTATCACTAGAGGTGCTACCCTTTTCAAAAACCATACATGCATCTTCCTTATAGTTTTCTGAAGCATCCTCATACATACTAGAAATCAAATCATTATTTGTGCAATCATCCTCAAGGTGACCAAAATTTCCACATCTAAGACATTTCATGATAATGAATCTATGTTTTGGTTCTTCCTCCTTTTCTGATATGAACAACATCTCATTTTCATTATCACTTGAAGAACTTTCACTATCACTACTAGAACACTTACTTGCTTTGTCTAGGTAGAAACTCTTCTTGTGTTTGTGAGAATACCTCTTTCCTTGATTGTTGTGCTCATCTTTGTTTTTCCTATGATGCTTGTGCTTTTAGAATCCTTGCTCTTACAGTCCTGTTTATCTTCATCACTTTCATCCTTGGCAACATGACAGTCAGTAGCATAATGACCAAACTTTCCACAATTGAAACATCTTACATTTTTCATATTTTTGTGCTTTCTAGAGAACTTGCCTTTTTTGCTATAATATGCCTCTTCATCACTAGAAGACTCATCACTCTCTTGAAGCTGTTTACCTTTGGATTTCTTGGTAGCCTTGAAAGCTGCCTCCTTCTTGACATCAACCTTCACTTGAGTTCTCAACTCAAATGCTGCAAGTATACTATGGAGCTCATCCTTTTTCAATTTATCCAAATCTTTAGCTTCCTCAATAGCAGAAATATTTTCACTAAATCTATTAGGAAGAGATCTTAAAATCTTATCACAGACATCATTTTCAGCAAGCTCAAGACCTAAGTCTTTCATGGAGTTAACAACCTCATCCATACGAAGCATGTAGTCACTAATATTTTCATCATCATTCATCTTGAGTTGTTCAAACATACCTTTGAAGTGTCTCAACTTGGCCTTTCGACATTTGTATCACTCGTATGAACCACCTTCAACTGATTCCACATTTCACTAGTTGTCTTGCAGTGAATCACTTTGGTGAGATCTCGCTTTCTGTAAGCCTTTCAGGATTGCATTCATTGCTTTTGAATTGTTGTGATGTAGGAGCCTTTCTTCTTTAGTATAAGGACCATGTTCGAGAATAGTGTACTCATCTTCAATCACTTCCCAAACCTCATTCCCAAGTGCCATTAGATGAACCTTCATCCTTGCACTCCAAAGACCAAAATCTGACCCATCAAGAATAGGTGCTTGCATTGCCACTTGAATGATCCATTGTGTTCTTTACTAGCTTTTCCTTCAAGCTGTTAAACTTTCCGAAGGCACCTGCTTTGATACCAATTGAAGAACACAAGCTTATACTGAGAGGGGGGTGAACAGTATAAGACCTCTTTTTACTTTTTCCTTTATACTTCAAAATAGTAAAGCAATATACCCAAAGCAATATCAAAACAATGCACAAAATCATCCACAAAGTGACACCAATTTTAACGTGGTTCACCCAGAATGCCTGGGCTACGTCCACAAAAATTTTCTCTAAAAGTTATCTCAAAGTTCTTTGGGAAACCTTCCCAATTACAATGTTTATGAGCCTCGGCCCAAAGGAGACACCTTCCCCTAATCTAAATTTATGAGCCTCTGCTCAAAGGAGATACCTTCCCCTCTGCTCTGGAAATGATCCCTCAGAAGATCAACTGCCTCTACCTCTTGCCAGCACGTGGAACTCCTTTCCATCGAAGACCTCCTGTCCTCAATGCTTAGCCTAAGAGACCTTTGCCTTCTATGATCATGTCCACAGTAGCTCAGCTACCTGTACCAAACACAGTCAGTCGGTCTAGTACAAGTCTTCCTCTGTCTGTTAGATCTGTCCAACTCTATGAACAAATCAATCCTCTGCACACAAGCCTTCTCAAAGACTTGCCAAATCTATCCTCAAGTTCTTCTCAAAGAACCAATGCACCTCTGTCCTCAAGTTCTCTGATAGAACTCTCTAAAACTCAGCTCACAAGTCCTCTGCTAGGACCTGTCCAAATCTGCTCACAAGTCCCCACCAGAACCTATCCAAAACCTACTCACAAGTCCCCACCGAAACCTATCCAAAACCTGCTCACAAGTCCCCACCGGAACCTGTCCAAAAATTGCTCACAAGTCCCCATCGAAACCTGTCTAAAACCTGTCCAAAACCTCAGCAAGCTCACCAAGAAAAACTTGCTTAGCATGAACTCACAAAGAGAATTGTTAGAGACCCAATGTGATTCATAAACCTCATAGAAGCATAAAGAGAATTGTTAGAGACTCAATATGTTCTATACTTAACTCCCAATCTCAAGTTCAAATCTCATAGAAACATAAAGAGAATTGTTAGAGACCCAATATGTTCTATACTTAACTCCCAATCTCAATCTCAAATCTCATAGAAACATAAAGAGAATTGTTAGAGACCCAATATGTTCTATACTTAATTCTCAATCTCAATATCAAAAGAATAAGATAGATGTAGTATGCTTTTCTCAATAATATGAAACACAACCCAACAATTGCCAACTATGCAATATCTCATATAACAATGATGCTTATATTCTTTTTACCAACAACTAGGGTTTCATCATCTCAATGCAAGTATCAAGACTTACTAACATAAACCCTATTGCAAAAATGCTTCTTCTTCCTCAACCAGAATTATGCATTCACCCAAAAATTCAACAATAACTTTAATGCATAAGCAATCTTCAATATCCAGAAAATAAGATTTACACCAACAATACCTAGTAGACAACCTTTTCACTCCAAACTCAATTTCAGAAAATATACCATAAACAACATACATGGAAGAAGTTGCCCATACCTTTACTTTGATGAAGAAGGAGAACTTAAAATCTGTCACAACACTAACTCTCAATTTGCCACCAATTAGAGTTAGCAACTATACAATAATACACAATAATAAAGATCCAAATATAACACCTTATTTCTCCAACTTAGTAAAAACCACCAAAGTACAATAATATACAAAGTAAAACCTCTTTACACCTTATTACTCCACATAAACATTAAACATTAAACATCAATGTCAAAACAAAAAATGATACCTTAACCTTATACCTCCCGCGCATTCACGGCCACCATTCTTTGCACACCGTGACCAAAAGGAATTTCCCAACGAAGAGAATCGAACTCAGCACCTCTGCCGTCTAGCATTTTCGCTTAAACGCCACCGCCGTTGGGTCACAAGTGCCCAACGAAAAATAAACCGCTGCCCTCTCTTTTATCTTCCTGTGACGCCAAGAATCTGGAAAACGTAAACGTCTTCCACAAACCGCATGCAAACAATCCACTGTCGTCAAGCCAAAGGGTAAGGATGCAGCCCAATCTCAAACCCGAGTTTGCCAAGCACAGTCTCCAAGACACAGAACAAGCACGATATCAAAGACGTCAAACGGAGATCGAAAACACAGAGCAAGCTCAACTCAAAGTCACCAAGCGCTGTTCGAAGGAAATAGAGCAATTGCAAATCGCGGACGCCAAGCG
Organism: Wollemia nobilis; assembly: GCA_028583015.1. Taxonomy (NCBI): domain Eukaryota; kingdom Viridiplantae; phylum Streptophyta; class Pinopsida; order Araucariales; family Araucariaceae; genus Wollemia; species Wollemia nobilis. Next base: position 72,069 of record JAQPPZ010002654.1, read on the forward strand.
CAAAACAAATGAAACAGTGCAAATGCAAATCACGGACGCCGAGCGCAAATCGAACGAAACGGAGTAAAGCAAATCGTAGAAACCGAGCGCAAATCGAAACATACAGAGAACCACAAATCGTAGATATCAAATAATAATCGGAGGTGCTCACTTTTGAAAACCATGCCAACTTATATAGCAATTTTTCCTTCACTGTTTGACGTCGGCGCTCCTCCAACGATGGCAACAAATCGGCGACACTTAAGGGTTGAAAGACCCTTTAATAATAATTAAAATAATAATAATTATTATTTTATTAATAATAAATTAAACTTGGACCTTTGACAAAGGTTTGAGTTAATTTAATTATTAATAATACACATGGACCTTTGCATTAAGTTAAGCTTGGTTTTAATAAAAACCCTTAATGAGTCCAAATGGTTTTAAGAAAAACCTTTAGCCTTGTCACCATGGTTTTAATAAAAACCCTTTAACATAATGAAGCTTCTCAAGATATTCTTGACATCACACTCTTTTGAAATCAACACAAAAATGCCTTTTGACATCAATGACAACTTATACATTTGAGCAAAGGCAATGTACCCAAAGTACCCAAAATTGCCAACAAATTATTGCACCACCCTAGTTCAAGGTTCTATATCTGGAGAGGTGTGATTCATTTCATTTTTGGGTAGTCATCCACACTCTTGGGGGAGAGCACTGCTACTAACAAATAATTTTAGTGATAACTATGTTTTGCGTGTAGTACTTATCTTTGGTGAGGAGTTATGAGTTCACAAAGGGATTTAGAGATTCCTTAATCTATTTGATAGGTTAAATTTCAAATACACCTAAGCTTTGATCATCTATTTTAAGAGCTATTATGAATGAAAATACAATGCAAAGTGGTGTGAAAACAATTATGCAATAATATAGTTATATCCTACATGTAATTCATTTTTTGATGATTTTACTATCTATGCTTAAGGAAAGGAGACTTTATTTTCTTTTCCCATGTGAGCAAGGGAGCAAGAATATTGAAAACAAGTGAATTATCCTACATGTAAAAGTTACATGTAATATCAATTTCAATGCCTATTGAAATAAAAATAAAACACTAGATAAATTAGAGATTATTTAGATTTATCCATTTTTATGCTTTTAAAATGTAAAATGGAAATATGAAGATAAAAAAACCTATGAGGGAACTATAAAATTGTAGGATCAAACATGCTTACCTATTTCAGTGGCATCTTCAAAAACACCATCTAAAAGTGAATATGCATCCTTTGCAAATATTCTAACTACAATTCTTGCAACTGGTAGATTTATCAAAGGTTTAAAAATTGATAGAAAAAATGAGATTATGATTGGGGGACCCACCAAACAGTCAGAATATTGCTTCTTATTGGTTTGCATAGCTAGGCCCTTTATTTATACAAAAATTGAGGCGACCTTACCTTAAAAATGGAGGTAAAAATAACTGAAGAGAATATGCTAGATATAACTATTTTTCTTGGAAGATTCATTATAACATAAAAATTGGATGAACAATGGGGTGTACTAGAAAACATGAGTGTACTATTGATAAACTAATGTAGATGTATTGATTTATTGGACTGGATGCTATATGGGGTAGGGAATCTATGTTTTCTAAGGAATATGATGAATATGCTACCTACAAATTTACTTGATGTATTCATATCGGGTGCTAAGGGATAAGAGATTTATAGCTTTATCAAACTAACATTGTAGGTTTCTTTCATGAATACACCGCTTAAAATAGAGTTTCTCAATGGATTCACTCTAGGTATTAGCAAACAAGATGTAGGCACCTTACATAAATACATCATTTGAAATAGGGTTTTTTGATGGATTCACTTTGGGAGTTGGGAGAACACAAAACATCAAATTGCACAAAAAATAGAAAATAGGTATCCTCAGTGAATATGCCACCTAGATTAAATTAACTTGGTGGTTTCACTTAATATATAGAGGGATGGTAAATCTCATAGGTGAGTTGAAACGAAGAGTATTTGGTTAGACAAGTATAGATTTTGATAGTGGTTTAGAGTCTTGTAATCATCTCCTATGGCTCCTATAAAAAAATACAAACAAGATTCTTCAAAAAAAATTGTTAGATTTTGAAAATATGAAACCTATGAGATAATTCTATGGATGTAATGTTAGATTTTGAGGATGTATAATGAATTAAATTCAACCACACGATATAAATAAGTAAGCTATGATAACTATATGATAATGAAACTATAACATACAGGAAAATAAAGAGATAGACTTCTGCAATAACTCAGTAATATGTAATTAATTAAAGTTCATGAAAATAGCACAATGTAATATAATGGAGGACTTGAACACTCTAAAATATATAATGAAGAACTACATTGTACCTACTCAGTACTATAATAAAACTCTCTATAGTAACAATATCTCTCTCTTTACTCTATATCTTAAAGGCCTATATAGGAATATATGTGTCCCGGCCTTTACTCTACCCATGAATTTTTATCTACCTTTCTTATGACTTATGTACATGTGGACTATATGTACATTTACATCATTGCCCATTCTAACACTTGTGCATATATTACTTGCTTGAAGTAACTACTCAACCTTACTCTAAAGTCAGCTCCTACTCTATTTATGTACCCAAGGTGGTACATTGGCATGCACAAAATTATGTAATATACTCTAAAACCCCCTTGTATTACATTATTTTTGGTATTGAAGACTTTAGTCTTCAATATGGATCTTCATACTTTAAATATTCTTCATATAGATCTAGTTCGTCTTCTTCAGTTTGTAGATGGCCAAGTAGTCCTTAGTTTTTCTGTCCTGTCATCTTTTTACTTTTGTATAGTCTATTTTCTCATCTACTTTTATGATATATGGGTTCTTCATTTTTTGCAATTTGCTCCTCAAAATATTCATTAGTATATTTTGATATACAATAATATCTTGCGTGGTCTCAATTGAATCTAGAGCGCATATAATTTCCCTACGTATTTATCCAGTAGCTTCTATATCATTTTTATTTATAATATGATACATATTGACTCCATTTATGTATCTAAAATCTACTATCCTTTTGCTTTCCACTAAGTTGTCTATTGAAATAATATTAAATGTTAATATAGGAACAAACACCACATTATATAATAGAAAATTTGGAAATGATTTATTAGGTGTTACACACCATATCCATGTATAACATAGGATTTTCCATCCACAATTTTCAACCTATAATTATTAGTGATTTCAAGGCAATAAAACCATTGTAGATTTCCTGTCATGTGATGAATAGCACTAGAATCAATATACCAAATATTCTTTTTAATTTGACTTGTAGAATTGTTTATGCTAGAAGTAATTTTACATCTTTGATATGGTATATTGTATGTATCTTGATCTTGAATCCTTTTGTAGTGTACCTTGTTATGATATGTTTCTATTCCTAATTTATCCATTTGAGAAATTATCATATTTCATGTCTTTCAATTTCTTTTAAATTTTGAATTCTAATCTTCAACCTTGGTTTTATATGATCAATCAATAGAACTATTTGTAGTAGTTTTTTTATTTCTACCTAGTTTTAATTATATTATCAAATACTATATTTCAATTCTTCAATATTTTGAGATATGTAGAGGATTTTGTCTTTACTAAATATTTTGAACTCGATAAAATCTTGTCTAATCTCAAGTTTTGTAGAACACATTCTATCTAGCAAGTGTTTGAATGCACTATAAAACTTGATAGTATGCTTAGCTTTCTTAACTTAATTTGAATCCCCTATCTCTTTAATTTTCAACTTCACTTTCTTGCCTTATGTCTCCCTATTTATTAGTAAGTAGAAATCTAAAGATAAATAGTGATGCACATTCAATTTTTAGTAAGGTTCTTTTCTTTCAAGACTTTTTAGTTGGATTAATGTCTCATAAACTAGTGTAAGAGAGTAATGTAGAATGCAAGTTCTAACTTTTAAGAAATTAATGGTTTTACCTCTATTCAATGATTCATTTTTTTTTAAATTCCAAGAAACTAAAGCTTGATGTAGTATTCCTTATATCTCCCTAATTTATAAATTCAGAAAATAATATTTGTAAACTAGTATTTTAATTTTCCAATATTGAAAGCCTTATATCTCCTACTTAATTATTTTAAAATATTTTAATGTTTGAATCTCATGCAATTTATAATATCTTTTAAGATATACTCCCTTTACTTTAATTGTCTTCTAACTCTCTAAGGTTGGTATAAAGTTCAACCTTATATTAAGCACCTTGTAATCCTTTGATTTATTTACTTTGGCATTTCACCTTTCAGCATTCATAGAGACATTGCTTTCTCCACTCATATTTATTTTTATCCTTGTTGTTTCACAAAATATCATAGGGATTCATTTGTTCTTGATGTTATTTATAAAATAAATATCTTACTTTACAAGCAACTTGAATTGTTTAAATTTTATGGGTGATAGATGGTTTTAGAAAACCTTAATCAATGGTGCTATACTCTTCCAAAAGATATTCTTTATAAGAGTTTCATATTATTCATAGTCTTTTTAAACCTAGTTCTTCATTTACCTACATACTTAGATTTCTACCTAATTACTCTCTTCAATATTGGTTTATCTCCTTTTATTCTTAGGTTCTTACCTAACTACTTTAATGCTCATGTATCTTCCTTATTATTTTCTTAGGTCCCTACCCAAGTTCTTCAATATATGAATTATTTCTCTTCTTCTCGTGTCCCTTGCTGAGTTCTTCAATGTTGGCTTTATTTTATTATTCTCAAGTCCCTACCTGAGTTCGTCAATGTTGGCTTATTTCTTCTTATTAGGTCCTTAATTGAGTTCTTCAATATTGGCACTTATCTTATTTAATATTCCTCTTAGGTCCCTACCTAAGTTATTCAATCCCCAAAATTCTATTGGATCATACAATCAACAATGCTTTCATGAACTGATGTGTTCTTCTACTTTGATAGATTTGATAGGCATTGTTCTCTTATTCAGGGTATTTCATACCCAAATTTATCAAGTACTCTTCTTCTCTTTTTGACTATGCTTCCACACATGACTTTAATCTCTTGCTTGTCTCTTTACATGCAAACTACAATATTTTTCTTCAAATAAAATTCACACCAAGATCAATCTTTAAGCTATATTAAACCTCAAAATTAAATGGAGTGCAATGGTGGATCTGTTAGAAACTACTCATAGTAGCTATGATACCATTGTTGGCCTTTTAGCCAAGTAATCATAGGTCCTAATGTTTAGGATCAAATATAAAATTTATATTTGAGAATTCAATTATCAATGGTCAATATCAATGAATAAAATGTTCATGAAAATAACAACAATAATATAAAATAAATGGTCAATATCGTTCATGATATATAATGAAGAAAACTTATAGTAATATGTTGGAAAAAATATATAAGCTTTTATATCTTCGATGGTTGAAATACATGTTAGGAATGGAGCCTAATTATGAGGAGGCTAAACAGAGAAAGTTTCTGGATTTATTGCAGGACGGGCAGGGAAAGTTTCCAGATTTACAGTCTGTTAGTCTACTAGAGAAAGTTTTCGGGTTTACAACAGGACAGCCAGGGAAATTTTTTTTTTTTTAATCCCAAAATTAGATGCTGGGAACTCAATGTTAATCTTGGAATGTATTAAGAAAAGCAGTTTGTTTTTTTTGTTTTTTTCTTATATATAGTTGTGAGGAAAAATAGAGATGACTATGACAATGAAAATTACTATGTTGATTCCTTGGAAATATAGATAGGAAATTATAGCAGATGTTTGTTTTAGGTTGTAACCCTCTATTGCTTGGATTGAGAAAGGAAGGACTGAAAATTCTTGGTGGATGTAACCCACATTGGGTGAATCACATTAAAATCGTTGTCTCTTCTTCTGTGTGTGTTTGTCTTATTTTGTTAATTCTGTTGTTAAATTTTGAAACACTATAATTGCTTTTCTATATAAATATATTTTATATAGTGATTTACTCTAACAAGTGGTATCAAAGCGGTTGTTTTGTTGGGTGCACTTGACAGAAGGAGAATTTTTTGATCAAGTGGGAGCAATGGCGGAAGAAGGGAGGTTTAGAGTTCAAAAATTCAATGGCCAAAACTTTCAATTCTGGAAGATGCAAATGGAGGATTACTTGTACCAGAAGGATCTTTACTTACCTCTTGAGGGGGAAACAGAGAGACCTTCATCTATGTTTGATGAGGAGTGGATTCTCCTTGATAGAAAGGCATTAGGTACTATGAGGCTATGCTTGGGAGCCACTATAGCCTTCAACATCTCTAATGAAAAGACTACCAAGGGAGTCATGGATAAGTTGGCCATGATGTATGAGAAACCATCAGCATCAAATAAGGTATTCTTAATGAAAAGGTTATTTAACATGAAAATGAGTGAAGGAGTATCTGTGCATGATCATTTAAATGAATTTAATACTATCACTATTCAATTGCATTCAGTAGGATTGGATTTTTATGATGAGCTTAGGGCCTTATTAATTTTATGCTCTCTTCCAAAAAGTTGGAACAATTTGGTAATGGTGGTAAGTAACTCTGCTTCGAGTTCAAATAAATTAGAATTTGATGATGTGGTTGGTGTGATACTCAGTGAGGACATGAGAAGAAAAACCACAAGAGAATCATCTAGCACCGCCTTAACTATTGAGAATAGAGGAAGAGGAAGAGAAAGAGGCAAGAGTTCACATCATGGCAAATCCAAAGGTAGATCCAAATCACGTGGAAAAGGAAAGCTACAGTGTTGGCACTGTGGCAAAAAGGGTCATCTCAAGAAGGATTGTTGGTAAAGAAAGGGTGATGGAAATGAAGGTAATGATAATAATGGTAACACTTCAAAAGCCAATATTACTGGACAAATTCTACAAGATGCTTTAATCTTATCTCTTGATAGAAATAGTAATTATTGGGTAATTTATAGTGGTGCTTCATTCCATGCTACCTCACATAAATAATACTTCATAGATTATGTTTCTGGAGATTATGGACAGGTTCTATTGGGAAATGACCAACCATGTAAAATTGTGGGTATTGGAAAGATTTTGATTAAATACCCAAATGGATGTCAATGGGCTCTTAAAGAGGTGAGACACATACCATATTTAAAGAGAAATCTTATATCGAAAAGTAAGCTTGATGGTGAAGGATACACGGTTGCATTCGGAGAAAATGCTTGGAAAGTTACTAAAGGTTCATTGATAGTAGCTAGAGGTAAATTGGTGGGTACTCTTTATTTACTTACTGATTTTTCTCATCTGCTCCATGAATTTAGTTTCTATAGGTGAGACTGCATCTTTGTGGCACCAAAGACTTGGCCATATGAGTGGAAAAGGTATGAAAATTTTACATTCAAGAAAGTTATTGCCTAAGTTAAAAGATATTGATTTGGAATTCTATGAGGTAAAGCAAAGAGTGTTAGATTTCTCAAGGATGGCAAGGAAAGGAAGAAAGAGAAATTGGAGCTTGTGCACTCAGATGTTTGGGGCCCAACTCAGGTAACTTCTCTTGGAGGTTCCTCTTACTATGTAATTTTTATTGATGATGCAACAAGGAAAACATGGATATATTGCATTAAGAATAAAAGTGATGTTTTTAATACCTTTAAGAATTGGAAAGCATTAGTTGAAAATGAAACTGGAAAAAGGTTAAAGTGTCTAAAGTTGGATAATGGTGGAGAATATTGCAGTAGAGAATTTGATGTGTTTTGTTCTAAAAATGGAATTAGAAGAATCAAGGTAGTTCCAAGAACACCTCAAGAAAATGGGGTTGCAGAAAGAATGAATAGAACCATCATGGAGCGTGCTAGGAGCATGAGAATACATGTAGGCTTACCATTATTTTTATGGGCTCATGTCTGTTGATACTATAGTATATCTGATTAATAGAGGACCGTCTAGTGCCTTGGATGGAGGAATTTCGGAAGAGCTTTGGACGAGTAAACCAGTAAATTATTCTTTCCTTAAGGTATTTGGATGTGAGGCTTTTATGCATATAGACAAAGAGAATAGAAATAAGTTAGATGCTAAGGCCCAAAAGTGCTATTTTATTAGTTATGGTATTGATGGCTTGGGTTATAGATTATGGGATTGTGATAACCGAAAATTCATTAGAAGTAGGGATGTCATATTTAATGAAAAAAACTTGTATAAAGATCAGTTGCAGGGAAAGAAACAGAAAGAGGAAATTACTGAATACATAGACCTTGATGGACATATAGAAAAGGTAACTCCAAAAATGGTAGAAGATCAAAATGTACAGCAGCAGCAACAAGCACCTCAATCTCTAGAAAGTGTTGTTAGACGTTCTACCAGGATAAGTAAAATTCCTCAACGTTTCTCTAATTATGTTTTGTATACTCGATCCTTGGTGAGCAGAATGTTTTCGGGAAGCATTACATATGGATACCGAGGAATAAGTGGGAGCTTGCAATGAAGGATGAGATGTATTCTTTACTTCACAACCAAACTTAGGATTTGGTTGAGCTACCAAAAGGTAAAAGAGCATTGACCAATAAATGGGTGTACAGGATTAAAGAGGAGAATGAAGGGCATAAGAGATACAAAGCAAGACCAGTGGTCAAGGGATTCGCTCAAAAAAAAGGTATTGATTTTGATGAGATTTTTTCTCAAGTTGTAAAAATGACCTCTATTAGAGCTATTTTGAGTCTTGTAGCTATAGAAAATTTGTTTCTGGAGCAACAGGATGTGAAGACAGCATTTCTTCATGGTGATTTGGAGGAGGAAATTTATATGCACCAACCGGAAGGCTTTCAGGTGAAAGGTAAAGAGGATTGGGTATGTAAATTGAAAAAGAGCTTGTATGGGTTAAAACAAGCTCCTAGACAGTGGTATTTAAAATTTGATAAGTTCATGGCTAATCAAAGGTTTGAAAGATGTCAAAGTGATCACTGTGTATATTTTAAGCAAACTAGAAATGGTAACTATGTTATTTTGCTATTGTATGTGGATGACATGTTAGTTGCAAGTACAAATATGCAAGATATAAACATGCTCAAGAAGAAGTTGGCTAAATCCTTTGCCATGAAGGATTTGGGAGAAGCCAAAAAAATCCTTGGTATGAGGATAACAAGAGACAAGGAGTCACACTCTAAAATTATCACAAGCAAAATACATTGAAAAGGTGCTTAAGAGATTCAACATGAACAATGCAAAGTCTGTTGCTACTCCATTGGCAAAGCATTTCAAACTCACCAAATATTTGTGTACCAAGACACAAAAGGAACAAGATCATATGGCTAAGGTTCCCTATGCATCAGCGGTTGGAAGCTTGATGTATGCAATGGTTTGTACAAGACCAGATATTGCCCATGCAGTGGGAGTAGTGAGTAGATTTATGAGTAATCTAGGAAAAGGACATTGGCAAGCGGTAAAATGGATACTCAGGTACTTGAGAGGAACTTCAAATTATTCTTTGAATTTTGGAGGCTCTAATATATGCTTGAAAGGTTTTGTAGATTCTGATATGGCAGATGATCTTGATGGTGGAAGGAGCACTACTGGCTACATCTTTAATATAGGAGGAGGAGCGGTTAGTTGGATTTCTAAACTCCAACACGTAGTTGCCCTTTCAACCATTGAAGCTGAATATGTTGCTGCTACAAAAGCAAGCAAAGAGATGGTTTGGTTGCAAAGACTAATGGAAGAACTGGGGAAGAAACAAGAGGATAATAGGTTGTGGAGTGATAGCCAGAGTGCTATACACCTTGCGAAGAATTCGACATTCCATTCAAAAACTAAACACATCAAACTCAGGTATCATTTCATTAGATTAGTAGTGGAAGATGAATCTTTGAAATTAGGGAAGGTTCACACATCACAAAATCCTATTTACATGCTTACAAAAGTGGTGTCAAGAGAAAAGTTGAGCTTTTGCTCAACTTCAGTTGAGCCTTAAGGAATAAGAGGCCATGATGAGAATTTTTCAGTCCTTGGTTGCAGTATGGTGCAATGGAATTAGTCTCCAAGGGGGAGATTGTTAGGAATGGAGCCTAATTATGAGGAGGCTAAATAGTGAAAGTTTCTGGATTTACTACAGGACGGGTAGGGAAAGTTTCCAGATTTACAGTCTGTTAGTCTACCAGAGAAAGTTTTAGGATTTACAACAGGACAGCCAGGGAAAGTTTTTTTTTTGTTTTTATCCCAAAATTAGATGCTGGGAACTCAATGTTAATCTTGGAATGTATTAAGAAAAGCAGTTTGTTTTTTTTGTTTTTTTCTTATATATAGTTGTGAGGAAAAACAGAGATGACTATGACAATGAAAATTACTATGTTGATTCCTTGGAAATATAGAGAGGAAATTACAACAGATGTTTGCTGTAGGTTGTAACCCTCTATTGCTTGGATTGAGAAAGGAAGGACTGAAAATTCTCGATGGATGTAACCCACATTGGGTGAACCACGTTAAAATCGTTGTCTCTTCTTCTGTGTGTGTTTGTCTTATTTTGTTAATTTTGTTGTTAAAGTTTGAAACACTATAATTGCTTTTCTATATAAATATATTTTATATAGTGATTTACTCTAACAATACATATATTCTTTGATACAATACATGGAGCTTTATTTCATAATATCATCTTAGAAATGTGACTCTTAAACTTTATCTATTGAGCTCCTCACATATTCGTGAAATGCATCCTTTCATATTTCACACATAAGAAAAACCTCATATAATTTGAATTTAATTAAATATTATCTACATAATTAACTTTATTTAAAAAGTTCATCAACTAATTCATGGCTTTCATATTTATAATTTAATTTTATATTTTTGAATTAAACATTTACATTACATGTGAATCATTGTAAATTTTTAATTAACAATCTAATTTGATATCCCATAATAATAACCAATATAGTATATATTGAATTATTCTTAAAATGAAAAAGAAATTATAATTTCGTATTGTATACTTATCTCATTTATAATTTTTTTTTTTTTTAAATTCGCATTCTAAAATCAAACTTCAAGCTAATAAGATAATAATTAGAGTAAAAATAGATTAAAACTATATATATCTTGTTTGTGGTCACCTTTAAATATTGTGTTTTATTTAAATAATAATTATAAAAAATATATATTTATTTCATCATTGCAATTAAAATTTGAAACTTTTATTATTATCTTATACATAAACCCAAAAGTCATTTGATCAAATTATTTTAACTGCTTATACTCACATCTTTAATAATACTTTTAAATTAATCTTAATTATTAAATGAGCAATATAAATTCCAAAATTTAGTTTAAAAAAATAAAATTAAGAATACTAACAAACTTTAATCATAAAATCTTAATACTTATAATTATGACCTTAATTACACTTATAAAATAATAAAACTTATTCAGTGAATAAAATCAATTATAAAGTTTAGTCAAACAAAATCCATAGCTATTAATAAACAAAACAAAATTAATGATCAGTGAGTGATAATTATTTTAAATAGGTTTAAATGCACTATGCATACAACTAACGAAAGTCATTATATTTTTATTCCAAGGTAGGGGCGGCATTCAAATTCTAGGCATGCTCCGAAAGGCTCCGAATTTATCGCGTGAACTGAGGTTTTTTTTTTTCAAAATTAATTAATTAATTTTTGGTTATATAAAAAAATGTTCATAATTAGGATTTAAATTAGGGACCTACCATCATCATGAGGCGCACACATTACTTTTTGAAATGGATCTTTCTAATAATTAAGTGACCAACCAAACACTTAACCATTGAAGCCCGTCAACTGAGGTATTGGCACGCGGCAGCTCCGAATTTATCTCGGTCACGGCCGTGCCGTACAATCCGCGTCCGTCTCGTTAGTCTTCATACCTTGCCCTTGCATACCACAATCATGTGGCCACCTTCAACATTCTCTTTATTTCTTGTTTGTGGTCGCTTCATTCTTCGTGAATTGTCAAAATTCACTTGAAACTGAGAACACTGCAGAGAAACAACAGAAATAGGTAAGAACAAGCAGGCGAAATTCCTTATAGTGGACCTGCGCTTATCTCAGGATTTTACGAAGCCTATATAATTCCCCAGCACTCGACACATTTCTCCATCAAAGCCCTCACTCAAACTCATTCTCCTTCCTACCAAAATTATTCTTCTTGAAGCATCGATCATAGTTTCTTTGCTTCTTTATTGGGCTGGCGATACAAACCAACATCGCGCATAGAGAAGAATATTATCGAAGAAGAAAGAGATGGCAATGTTGGTGACTCTCTTATGTTTGTTTTTTGTTGTGTTCAAGCAGAGCAGCGAAACCAGACTTCTGGAGAACCACCTTTTGGTCGGCACGGAAAATCCGTCCACCTTCGATCCAGAGCTCGGTTCTGTGATAGCGGCTGCGGGCTCCGCCGTTTCCAAGGATCTGACGGAGAAAAACGCACCACCGTGCAACGAAGACGATACCAAGCCATGGAGCAGCTCTGCTGAGAATGCCAGAAACGAGAACAACATGTTGACTTTTAAACTTAAGCTGAATCGAACGGGGGCCGATGAGAAGATCGAATCCCCTCAGATTGATGAGGTGGTGTACAATGTTCTTTCCAAAGGGAAATTCGCGCCTGCTGGACCGAAGCCAGGAGGGAATCATAAGGTCAACGGGCAGCGGCTCTCTGCATCGCGTCTCAGCGCCACCGTCGGTCACATGCAGATCTCTAATAGTGCTGAGTCGCGTCAAAGTGGCGGAGTGGTGGATTACATGCAAAAGGAGAAGGGCGTTGTCAAGAAAAGAATCCTTAGGTCTACTCCAACACCAAGCGGGTCTGGGCAAAGCCCAGGAGACGGTCATTAGACAATCAAGCAACACTTTCCAACGTTACAAGTAAAAGTGAAGAATTAAAGCGTCAATAACATTGTCCTGCACAAGTATGGAGTGACAAGCAAACATGTTTTTTCGTTTACTTACTTTTCGGTTTGAAATTAAGGTGGTCAAGAGCGTGGTAGGGGATCAAACATAGGTATATATTAACTTATATTAAACCCGACGGGTATCATGCAAGATTTTCGTTAACAAATAATTTTTATGGTTTTTAAAGTGTACTGTAAGGAGGACCCTGTTATATTTGATTATATAAATTTACATACTTGGAAGTGCCAACAGTGTGCACAATATAAAGAATTGAAATGTTATTTTATTTTATTTTGTCTTTCCTTCTTTCTCTTTTGTCTGTTATCTGTGCAATCAGCAAACAATCCACAAATTTTATTTTGCCTATGTCAATAACATCATCTTTTGAAAGCAGCGATAAAAATATATTTGGCAAATAAAATAACAAGAGTTTGTTTGATAAAAAATAACATCTTTTATGAAGATTACGAATCATGGTCTTATAAACTTTAAAAACTACTTTACTTTTTATTTTTATCTTTAAATATTTTCAATTAATATTTATGATAGTATCAATAGAAGATTTTAAATATTATATATTTATTTTTGTCTTTACTTCTAAATACTATAAATTAGTATTTATTATAAAATTAAAAGGAAGTTTCAAATATATCATGCTTATTATCCATTCACTTTGTTCTTGTTTGTTGATTATTTTATTCATTTTAATGTGAAGCCTTTTTTTCTAACTAATGAACTATCATATTTTCATCTTCTAGGAAAATAAGATAGTTTCATTTATTTTATAAATATAATTTATTTTATTAATCAAGATTTCTTTTCATTCCATAATAACTTGATCTACATTCCTTTTAGCTTCATAAAGGATAAATTTTATGGCAATAACATTCAAACAATTGTTATTATGATATCAAAGAAGTCATTTAACAAAGAAAAGATGATTTTCATGAGCATACCTCCAAACAACATGCATACATTTAACCCCAAGTTTCCCCTAAAAAGTCGAAATTAATATATACATTAACCTAGGATTTCCATGACCATACCTCCAAACACCAAATTAATACATACATTAACCTAGGAATTCCATGACCATACCTGCAAACAACATACATATAGTTAACCCCAAATTTATGTTAGATGTGCAAATTAATATATACATTAGTCTGGAGTTTAAAAGGATAGACATTTAGTAGTTACTAATAATTTATAAGTGCTAATTCCTTTTAAATTTTACATAATCTTTAAAACACAGTATTTATGTATTTATTTAATTATTAAAACACAAAAAATAAAGGAATTTTTTTTAAAGTAATATAAGTAGTTTTACAATATTTATAATATTAGAGCTAAAAATATAGATGAATAGTTTTATAAATTTAAAATATATTTACCACATTATTTTATATTTAACCTTAGTTTATTTTTTTCTATTGAAAAATAAATTTTAAAATATTTAAATGAATATATCTTGATTTCAATTGACTTCTTTAAATATAATTAACACATAGAAAATAATTTGCATCAAGTCTTATCAATGATTTATTACTTATTAGGGTTCTTTATGGCTAATATTAAATACAATGAAGACTTTGATCAAATACTCTATGTAAGTTCATGGTTCTATGGACATCGAGGGATTTAATTGCGATGGTGGTGTAGACACCAAAACAGCACCAATCCGATTATGTGACTGCAAACACTGATCGCTTTGACAAACACAGCCCCCAGGGCAGCCCTCAGAGGTTAAACAGTGGTCTTAACCACTTTCATAGCAATTTTGTAAGGTCAAGAAGCAATTTGGCACACTTGGACACTTTGCCCGATATTCGTCTCACCCGGGGACGAATTCAAAATAGAATCCGTCCCACCCCAGGACGAATTCTGAATCGCATGAATAAAAGAAAGAGAGAACGTCCCCGGGTGGGACGAATTCTAAGCTTAACGGGCAAAAAGGCAAATGGTGCCAAGTGGCAGCCCGAACGATCAGTTAAGGACTCCTGCCTTGCACGCGTGTGTAGGTGGACAGAGGGGCCGTTAGAAGGCTGTCACAAAAGGCATTTATCAAAGCTCAAGTCAATGGAGGACTCCCCTCCCTCATGGGAAGACAAGACGGCCACATGGCGCCTATGGCCAACACATGGCATTTGTGCTTCCCTCCCAAAAGAGACCCCATGGGTCTATAAAAGGTGGGACTTTTCTCACCCAAAATAGACAGGTTGAAGGAGTTTTCAAGCAACGAAGTGCTGCCGAGTTGAAGACCCACTTGCATCCCTTTTGGTTCACCTTCCCACATCCACCAATCTCTTTTGCAAGGGAGGTTGTTGGGTGGCCTTTGGAAGCTCGAACCTGACCCAAATCCAACACATGGACACACGAACCAACCAATTCGCCGACCCCCCAATCCTAAAAGGTTTTGGGCCCATCCCTAGTGGATTGGCGCCGGAATCAAGTGCCAACGGTGGGAGGCCCACTTGGGCACCCCCGCACTTTTTTAAGTTTTTGAGCATTTTAGATCACTTTTCAGATTGCATTTTGTGTTATTAGGTTTGATTAATCCATAGCTGCAATTTTGTAACTTTTGGTCAGATTCTAGTATGTTTTGTATTGCTTTGTTGTTTCGCTGACTTGCAGGTGTCGAGGTCAAATTCCCGAGGGTGGAGGCCAAATTGGGAGAATCCGACCATCTGGGTCGTCCCAAAATGGCCCCAATTACATAACCCCCTTGTTTGCAGGCATTTTGCAGGTCTCGAGATCCGACATTGGAGCAACAGCAGGTCAGTTTCTTCAACGCAGAAGAATTCGTCCCACCCAGGGACGAATTGCTATCAAAATTCGTCCTGCCCAGGGAAGAATTCCAGTTGAAGGTAGATTGGCCAGTTGTCTCGGTGGCGATGGCCTTACGGTAACTTTTCTTATCTTCTGTCAAGTTTTGAAGCCATTTGGACTCACTGTAATTACTGTTTCAGGCAAATATTTACATGCATATTTCGTTAGTTTTAGAGAGCAAACGCTTTTCATTTGTGGAAGATGCTACTGACATCTTGGTTGTTTCTTTGTTCGTAGGAGAAGCAGCAGAGGTGAAGAACTCATCGACATCAGCGGCGGCATCATCTTGGCCCGCCCATTGCAATCGTGGGCACGCGAAAAGAGGAATCATTCGGTGATTGTAATCAAACTCTATTTGCGCTCCTAGCCCTTGAAAAGGGAGGAGACGTCATTGTAACAGAGATCAAGGGATATTAATGAAAGGGCTGTGTTTTCTCTATTTGATTGTGTCTCTTCCAATGTGTTTCTTTTCCATTTCATGCAATTTACATTTCTAGGACTTAAGCGTACTTGATTTTGAATGCAATCGCACTTAGTGTTTCCTTTGCCCGGAATCTCGTGCTTTCAGTGGCGATCACGGTGGGACATGTTCCCTGGTTTTTAAAATCATAGAAACTGATCAAAGTTTTGTGTTTGTGCTTGAAGGTACATTTTTTTTGTTGCAGACTGCTATTCGTCTCTGACAGGGACGAATTCTTTTATGCAATTCGTCTGACCCTGGGACGAATTCAAATTCGTCTCTGGGAGGGACGAATTCTGTTCTGCAATTCGTCTCCCAGAGGGACGAATTCCTGTCTGTGGATTTTTAGAGCAGAAATTCAGAAGCAACTGGAGCAGGCAGAGAAGAGGTAGGGATTTTTATCATCTCTGTTAAATTTTCTATTTTTGTTTCTGTTTCTTTAATTGTTTTCATTTAATCCTGCATTGCATTAGGAAAAGTCATGTATGCTAGTTTCATTTTTGTTGAATAAAACGAATCCCACACACATCACGAAACAATTTTAAACCAAGGAGCTGGTCGTAAGACCCCGGCCCTTGATCAAGACCATTGGTGGATTTCATCACCACCTTGGCTTGATTTGCATCCATTTCCCGATTGTCAAGCTGTTGTTAGGCGTAAATCCCGACGAAGACAGACCGAGCGTAGCTGGGGTGATTCCCATGCGCGCGAGGATAAGTTTTCTATGGTAGGTGCCATTAACAGGACAATCCCCCTTTCGTACCGCCTACGTACCATGTACCTTCTGCTCTCACGTACCTATAGTCTCCCTCTCGTAAGGGCGGGTATATAGAGAGGTTGGTATATCGGCACTGGCTGGTATATTGAAGGGGCGACCTTTTTGGAGTTATAAGAGCCTACATGATGCATTTAAACGTTCTACAAAACCTACAAAAACAAAACAAAACACCAAAATGCACTAAACCAGTTTAGGGCACACCAATAATCCTTAAAAGAGATAATCACGGTTTTGTGAATGTGTGTGTTTAATTCTGCTCAGTGTAGACAAAAAAAAAAGAAAATCATAAAAACGAGATAAAAACTTATTTAGATAGCATAGAAGCACCGCAATGGTGTACACCCGCAGTCAAGCCCAATCAAGGGCAGAAGCTCCGGAAGGTACACAAAAAGTAGGCACAAGTCGCCTTCACTTCAGTCCTGAGGATTTGGTCATACCGCCTTATAGGTCTAACCTACAAAAGAATCCAATTCAGAATCCTCGGTGGGGTATGCCTATTCAAAACAGCCCCTTTCGGGAAGATGCCTTACATGTAGACCTTGACATAAATAGAGAATCACCTCTTGAAGTTAGGCATGAGTGGCCACCACGCGATGAAGCGTTAAACGGGCACACCGTCCATTTGGAGGGGCAACGTGGATATGGCGTCCCTTCTTTACCTATCATCAGAACAGAGAGACCAAATCCGGAGCGCAGGGCTCCTTACATAGGGCGACCTAACTCCGCCCACCCCATTTACACCCGTGAAAGGGAGTATGAGGAAAACCATCGCATTCCTCGAGGGCAACAAACAATGCGGGAACCTTGCATTTCCGCACCAGCAGGATATCATGATCACCCCTTGAGGCCAGAACCTCGAGCACATACCGCCTACCTCGACGGAGGGAAGCGACCCCTTGAGATTTTAGAGCATCAAAACCAAGGTAAACCCATAGGAGGAACATTTGAACCTTCGAACAAAATAGGGTAGATCAAATTGACCCAGCTGTCACCAGATATACCACCCATCAAGCCCAAATCATGCGGCTTAAACAAAGTCAACAAGAGATAGAGTATCAATACCGCTTGGATAAAGAACGCATGCAACGCGAAGCGGATGAGTTACGCTATGAAATACCTGAGAGGGGGCCAACCCCTCGCATCCAAAGAGCTGAACAGTATGAGAGGCGTAATCCGTTGGTGCAAGACAGGTCTCCACGACCTCGTCAAGCTCTGCCCCCAAGACCTCATAGATTCGAGAGGGAGGCAACTCCCCGAAACAATGATGGGTACCTTCTACAAGAACTTGATCAGGGTCACAGGTTTCGCCCAGAGACTCCTCAAGAATTTTATGAGGAGTATGAACCAGAAGAGGAATATATTGAAACTCCCCATCAAGGCGGGAAGGATGCCATTCGGCCACCCCTCCATAGGCCTCCGGTTTACCGTAACTTGCAACAAGAGCGAACAAGAGAGGAAGAAATAAAATCTTTCGATGCATACCAAGCGCTATTGGAGCGTTTGGAGTCTATGGAGACAAAAGCTGTTGGGCATCAAAAACCCACATTACGTCTACTCCGCAATAATCCGGTGCATCCCTCAGTGCCTACACCTCTTTACCCCGAACACTTCAAGTTGCCTCAATTGGCGGTTTTTAAAGGTGAAGAGGACGCACAGGAACACGTTACACGATTTCTAAGCCAATGCTTCGGCATCCAAGATAATGACGCATTATTGCTTAGAACATTCATAACCACATTCGTAGGCCCTGCCTCGGATTGGTTCACACAACTGCCCAAACACGAGCATAAGCAGCTTAGATCAGCTAGTAGATGCGTTTCTTGAACGTTTCGCCTTCAACACAAGGAAGAAGGCATCACTTAGTGATCTTGCTAGCCTTAAACAATTTGAGGAGGAAACAATGGCAGCGTACGGGAACCGATGGAGAGCTTTGCTTTCTAAGTTACCCTACCGTCCTCCCATGTCGGACCTCACGCAAATGTTCGCAAAAAGTTGCTTAAAATCAATCTCCGGTCTATTGTTGTTGCGACAATACGACAGCTTAGAAGAAGCTTTGGCGCAAGCCAGAGTCATAGAAGAGATTAAGATAGGCGAAGGCGCAATTGCCAAGCCTAAGAAGAAAGAGTGGAATAAAACCACTAAAGCTGGGACAACGCAACCACAACATGCTGCGAGTCAACCAAGTTGCGATAAATGTTCCCGCGCCTGTGCAAGAAACGCAGCCTCAAAAGGCTAACTACCAGGCAGTGCCTCCTGCTTACGAAAGAGATAACAGAAGACAGGAGCAGTATCAGCAGCGTCACCCTAGGCGACAATTCACCCCGTATGCGGAGTCTAGGGACTCCTTATTTGACCGCTTGTCGGTGGCAAATTTAGTTACTCTGCTAGAAATCCAAATTTTTGACCCTAACATTCCCAAGCCTAGGGGGTATAGGGAGGAATTGTATTGCGAGATTCCATAGGCGCGAGAGGACATGACCTAAATGGGTGTTGGAAATTCAAAGAACTAGTCCAGGATTTGATCGACAACCGAACATTGGTCGTGGACAACCCCATCGCACCAAACAACCAACAAATGGGGGTATTCAAGGACCCCTTGCACCCCACGAGGCACAGACAAAACCGCTCCAAATTAACGAGGTGCGACAAGATTTGTGGGAATGATTAGCATTGTAACAAGGAACAGAAAATACCCAACAGTTGCCCCCGAGGTAGCTACGAGGGAAGTTCCGTCGACATCGCAACCTCAACAACGCCCAACGCGGTTACCTCCGCCTAGACCCGAGGTCACGATACGAACCAAACTCACGCAGAGTTTGCGGACCACGTCGGCTAGGCTGTCCATCTACGAGCTTATTCAACAATCAGCTCCCCATAGAGAAGCTCTTATGGACATTTTAAAAGCCATTGAAGTACAACCCCATGAAGCAAATTCTTTCAACGCCTTCGTGGGACATGTGAAACAATGTACGAAGCCTGTCATCACATTCAGAGAAGACGAGGTCAAAACGATATCAAATGACATGCCGGATCCACCCCTGCACGTTATCGCGTGGGTCAACGGGATCCCGTACAAGAGAGTGCTGATAGATACTGGCTCGTCCAGTAACATTATAACCACTGCAGCATTGAAACATTTAAAACTACCAGCCTCTCACATCACCGCTTCCACGTACACACTGCGAGCTTTTAACGATGCAATTTGCTCGACAGTCGGCACGGTTGTTCTGCCTATACAGGTAGGACAAAAGTCAATACCCACACTATGCCATGTCTTTGGAAGGCGAAATGGCTTATAATATCTTGCTAGGGCGGCCTTGGATCGGGGACATGAAGTGTGTCCCCTCGATCGCACACCGGTGCTTGAAGTATGCCTATGAAGGGCAAATACATGTAGTCCCAATGGACTTAGAGCCCTTCAAGTATTGCAATGCGGTACAATTCATACCTCAATCGACCCTCCCATCAACGCATTTGGATTTTCAATTAAATCCATCTAAACAGGGTCCGATACCGCAAGTACCACTGGTGGCCAACAAGGCAAAATCCCAGCCAGGTGAGACTTCATCACCTACTCCTTCATCATCAATGCCACCTATCGTGGCCCAACAGAAGGACAAGGGAAAGCAAATCATGGAAGAGGTTAAGCCTCTAGAAGAGGGGTTGCCCATGATTTCAACGATATCAACAGAGGAAGCACCCAACGCAACGGAAACCAAGATTCCTGAACCACCAAACATGGAATGGACTCAGGAAGGACTACCGTTTCCTCCCACCCAATCATCAACAATCACTGTTGAAATGGCCGGTACGAGGCACGGGGGAATATTTAGTGCAAAATGTTGTGGCAACCCCCACACTGGAGTCAGTACAAGACATGGGAAGACCTCGCCTTCCCATTGGAACAATCGTCCCTCTAGGCTACCCACCGAACCAAACGAATTTTGTGTATGGGGGCCTTGATCATGGTTCTGAACCATGCGAACAAAAGGAAGCAGGATGAAGAGCCTTTTGTCGAAAACATCAATTATCTGTCGAACCCAGAATTTGCCCTAAAATATCTCGAACAATGCAATTGGCATGGGTATGGGCTAGGCGAGATATGAGCAAGGGATGCGGATCCTTTGCCAACCAAGATATCGAGATGCCATATGACAAGTCGGGGGTAGGGTTCAACCATCCCCTGCCATTAGACATCTTGGTTGAAAATATGCAAGGCCTAGAAATAGGCAACAAGGGGGGATTGGCACAAGACCCGTATGCCAATCCAAACACGAGAATACACATTAGGGGATTATCTCCCATGGTCTACAAACACCCCTGGAAATAGCAATAATCCCTCTCCTTTGCTAGAGAGAGGTGAAAGTTCAGAGAGCAATCCTCAAAGAGAACAACAACGGCTTCCGGACATTTTTTGAAGCTGTTCCCCTTAGAGGTTCCAGATGAAATAACACAGTCTCAAAAGAATCAGGTCCCTCCACTAAGAGTGGAACAACCGCAATGGGACCAGATTAATTCACTGGAACAGGAAGAGTCCTCAATGTCGCAAGCAACGGATGCTGAAGAGGATGAACAATTTTGGATCTATGAAAGCGATTCAGAAGACGAAACCGAAATGGACTATCTCAGACATGCGCGACGACATCACCGCGCTCTAACTCATGAAGATCTAATGGGACAAATGGGTATACGGTTAGGACATGAATGGCACGTAGACCCGGTGAGGTGGGACCAAGTGTTAGGCCTATGGCTCCAAATTCAAGATGAGCATCGTCCACCTCGAGATCCCATCATGACAGCAGTGCCAAGGGAAGACCCCGCCTTCCTTTTCACACATAGAGATGAATTTGCACCTAGAGAGGATCCATTCGTGCCTGTTCTCGTAGAGCCAGATCCAGAGTATAGGGAACATCTAAAAGAATCAAGTCATCACACCCGTGGTTCTGGAGACCAAATTCATTCCATCCACATGATCTCCATTGATTTGACCACACCCATCCGCAATCCGACCGATCCATCATGGTCATTGCATCTAGACATGGATGCCATCGATCGGGATCGCGTCAATTCACCATTGTCACCATCGAGTCCTGGCCTTTCGGTGAAATGCTTCATTTTACCCCAAGGACAACTCAGGATATTTTTCAAGCTGAAGAGGGACCCGAGGTTCCAAACGTAGATCTTAACTCAGATGATGATATCCATTTAATCCCAACTCCACATCAGTTGGAGGACGGATCTCACATGTCAGTCGAGGAGACGGCGACGTGAGACATCGGCACGGATCCAATGAATCCACGGATTCTCAAGGTGGGGGTAAGCCTTTCCCCGAGGAGCAAGCCGATTACATTGCCCTTCTTAAAAGAAAAGAAGGAGGTTTTTGCATGGTCGTACAAAGATATGCCAGGACTAGACCCGTAGCTAGTCATGCACAATTTAACGCTTGATCCGAAAATCAAGCCTGTAAAGCAAAAACTAAGAAAGATGCACCCAACAGTAGCCTTGATGGTCAAAGACGAATTGCAAAAGCTGTTGGATGCACAATTTGTCATCTGCGTGGATTATCCGCCATGGTTGTCCAACATGGTTCCCGTCAAGAAGCCCGACGGGAGGATTCGCATATGCACCGACTTTCGAGACCTAAACAAAGCGAGTCCTAAGGATGATTTCCCCTTGCCAAGCATCGACGCATTGGTAGACGCTACGAGAGAGTCACGAAATGCTCTCCCTAATGGACGGTTTCTCGGGGATACAATCAAATTCGTATCAATCCCGAAGACCAACTCAAAACGGCATTCACAACGCCTTGGGGGACATTTTGTTATAAGGTCATGCCTTTTGGCCTTAAAAACGCTGGCGCTACATACCAACGTGCTATGACTTATATCTTCCATGATTACATGCACAAAACTTTGGAAGATTACATGGATGATTTGTTAGCCAAGTCTCTCTTGCGCTGAGATCATCTCGGTGACTTAAGCAAGATTCTCGATCGCCTCATAGAGCATAAGGTCAGGCTGAATCCCAAGAAGTGCGTGTTCGGCGTCACATCCGGAAAACTCTTGGGTTTTATAGTCTCCAAGAGAGGCATCGAAGTGGACCCAAACAAAGTCAAGGCAATCCTTGAAATGGCTCCCCCAACCACTATCAAGCGGCTCGGAAGTCCGCAAGGAAAGGTCGCGTCGATTAAACGCTTCATAGCGCAATTATCCGACAAATGCCGACCAATGAACAAATTATTGCACAAGGGGGTCACATTTCATTGGGATGACGAGTGCCGATCGACCTTTGACGAAATCAAACAATACTTGGCTTCGTCGCCGGTATTGGCACCGCCTAGACCAGGTGTGCCGTTCTACTTATACATCTCGGCCTGCGAGGTGGCACTGGCGCAATGCTAGCCCGGAAGAATGAACTTCACAAAGAACGAGGCTACTTATTATCTTAGCCGCACCACAGTCGATTACGAACTTAACTATGCATACGTTGAAAAACTCTGCTTGGCAGTGGTGTTTGCTACCAAAAGGCTACGCCACTACATGCTGAGCAACACTACGTATGTTGTGTCTAAGGAGAATCCATTGCGATACATGATGAGTCGTACTTATCATAGTAGTCGCACGGAGAAATGGATCATGTTGTTGACGGAATTTGACATTGAGTTTATTGGGCAAAAATCTATAAAAGGACAAGTCATAGCCGATCAACTAGTAGAGGCTCCTCTTGAAGACGATCAGCCTCTAGTCATAGAACTACCCGATGATGAGGTCTTCCATGTCTCAGAATCGCCGATTCGATGAGCCTGAGTCTCGAGCCGACATAACCTTATTTTTTGATGGTTCTAAATGCGAGCAAGGTGGTGGCACGGGAATTGTATTCTTCACACCGCGAGGCGCTCCAATGCCCCTGTCATTTAAATTAAACTTCCAGTGCACCAACAACAATGCGAGAATATGAAGCCTTGCTCCTAGGTCTTCAGACAACAATCGCCATGAACATCAAAAGACTGAACATCTTTGGTGATTCGCTGTTAATCGTCAATCAAGTCAAAGGGGTATATCAATGCAAATGCCCAGTCCTAAAAGCCTATAAAGCCCTCGTGGATAAATTCCTGGCAAAACTTGAGTGGTATGACATCGAGGCACTCCCTCGATCATCGAATCATTTTGCGGACACAATGGCCTCCTTAGGGTCACTAATCCCGCAAGACCTTTCCGGTGATATAACAACCATTCGAGGTCAAAACCTTATCGCAACCCGCGATGGAGCGCGCAAGCTCGGACTTGACGCCAGGAATCCACATGATCCGAGATCGAACCATCTTCGGATAAGTTCTTTCGAATCCGAGACTATTTGAAACATGCCAAGTCGGGGGTCTTTGTTCTCCCCCACTCCCATTAATAGCAACACAACGCTATTCTTACAAGTTCTATCCCAATCAGCATTTGTTAGGGAAGAACTCCAAAAGGGATTGGTCTGTTCAAGCGTCGAGGTATCCGATCAACGAGATCGGTATTTACCCATAAGAGACTACCTCAAGTTAGGTAATCTACCCTTTGGATTGACGCAAGCCGCAAAACGAACATTCAAACAGAAAGCGGCAAAATATGTCTTGATAGGAGACATTTTGTATCGTCGCAACTACGACGGAATTCTTCTTCGTTGCTTGGACCAACAAGAGTCCACTTGGGCGATCACCCAAGCGCATGACGGTACATGTGGCGGCCACTTCGGTGGTATGGCCATTGCAAAGCGCATTCTTCGCATGGGCTATTATTGGCCATCTTTAGAGCGAGATTGTTGCGCGTATGTCAAGAGGTGCGTAAAATGTCAACATCATGCCAATTTAATGCATGCACCTTCCCAGGCCCTACAGACAGTCCAGTATGCTTGGCCATTTTCGCAGTGGGGCCTCGATCTAATCGGAAAGATCTCCCCTGCATCGTCAGGCCGTCACACGTTTATCATAACGGCCACAGAATATTTTACCAAATGGGTGGAAGCAATTTCGTTAACCTCTACGACAGGACCCCGCATTGCGGAGTTCATTTTGCATTACATCATATGTCATTTTGGTATTCCATCCAAAATAATCTCGGATAATGGGCCATCATTCAAGAACAAAGACGTGCGTGCTTTAACCACAAAGTACAAAATTCAGCACAGCTTTTCAACACCCTATTATCCGCAAGCAAATGGGCAAGCAGAGGCGTCAAACAAAACGCTAGTCGCCATCCTTAAAAAGACCGTCATAGACAGTCATAAGGATTGGCACATACAAATCCCACTTGCCCTTTGGGCTTATCGCACTAGCATTCGGACGCCCATTGGGGCAACTCCGTTTTCACTAGTGTATGGCTCAGAGGCAGTAATGCCTCTCGAGTTGGAAATTCCTTCCCTCCGCATATCAATGCGGGAATTCATCGATGATGACACTGCACGGCAAGCCCGGTTAGACCAACTTACGTTGCTTGACGAAAGACGCGTTAATGCTCTCGAGCACTTACGTATCTATCAAGAGCGGCTTAAGAGAGCTTACAACATGAAAGTTCACCTAAGAGACTTTCGGGTTGGTGATTTGGTTATGAAGGAAAACCAACAAAACTCTAATTTGCCGTCCCATATGAGAGACAAATTCACGGCAAATTGGCTAGGTCCTTATGTCATTGATAGCAAAATAGGACCGGGAACGTACAGGCTAGCTTCTCTTGACGGTATCAAGGAAACAGAACCCTTGAATATCAGTCATTTGCGACCATTTCATATCTAAGAAAGCCATATACCAAAAAAAAAAAAAAAAAGCTCCAAGGATTATCGCAATCTCTTGGTCAATCCAAAAAGCTCCAAGGATTATCGCAATCTCTTGGTCAACCAAAAAGCTCCAAGGATTATCGCAATCTCTTGGTCAACCAAAAAGCTCCAAGGATTATCGCAATCTCTTGGTCAATCCAAAAAGCTCCAAGGATTATCGCAATCTCTTGGTCACCAAAAAGCTCCAAGGATTATCGCAATCTCTTGGTCAATACAAAAAGCTCCAAGGATTATCGCAATCTCTTGGTCAACCCAAAAAGCTCCAACGATTATCGCAATCGTTTGGTCAAAAAAAAATCAAGAAATTCAACAAAAACAAAACAACAAAAATCATCAAAAACAACAAAGATTTGCATCTCAATTCTAGGCATACTCGAATTCATCAAAAACAACAAAAACACCAAGCATAACTTTTACCACACTACAATCGGTGGTGCGGGAATGTACCAAGAGTTTCAGTGATTCGGTCATCATTTTCCTCTTTAGCCATGTAGTGTACCAAGTCGAGCAGATTTTACGAAGGTAGAGTCATACTTGAAATACACCTTGTTACGTAACATCCCAACACAAATCAAAACACTAAAATTCCCAAATTGTGTGAACGAAAGACGAAACATGCAAAATAATCTAGGTCACCACAAGCGAAACGGTTATCTTGCTCATCCCCCTGTGCGAATGACCCCTAGAATGCTGAGAGTTGGCAAAAGGACAAGCATCCTCCCTACCCAATTCCCTAAGAATCCCTAAAGTTCTCAACAGTTGCAAAACACAAAAATTTGCAAAATGTCAAAACTCCAAATTTGACAAACTATAGTGCACACATCAAAAGGCACAAACAACAGTGATTTTCGTCACTCAATATCCCCAATCCCTTGCTCAAAAAAAAAAAAAAGAAAAACAAATCAAAATAAACAGTGATCTCATCACTACAATGAGCAAGTATCCCAATACAATTGAAGAAAAGAAGGGAGTTGACCTTGAATCCCTGGAACTCTCAGCATTCTATAGGTCATAAGGCAAGCTTCAGTACCAATTTGGTTGATAGCCTATCGGTAACTGACAGTAAACCTCCCGCATGACGATATATCTGTCACATTAACTTGCGTACGGATCAATGTTTGCATGTGGATGAGCTAGCTTATGGCATCCTGGATTACACCGCAGATTAATCTTAGTACATACAACAAAGGAATTCGTGGAGCTAATTAGGTGATCCTCAGTACAGGTTCGGTTGAAAGCCCATCTGGCACTGGCGGTATCCTAACAAATACCACTAAATGAACTCAATTGCACACATAGGGATGTTAAATAACTCGGTCAAAAATAGGTCCGATTCATACCTTGTTCAAAAGTCTTGTAAGATAAAGTACAGTCATGGATAGTGAGATAAAACTGTCTGAATCTCAGAAAATCATACATTCATCCCAAAACCATCTGCGCTACTTATCATCCTTATGATACCATCAAAAAATACAAAAATAGAAAAAACCAGGTAAATAAAGAGCTTCTTAAACAGCCTACAGTGCAATCACCACAAATATCATTCATCCATTTCAACTTGCATACCAAATAGACATCAAAAGCATATACATTTATCATAACATCTGCATTCATCAAAATAAATAAACATGCATAACAAAAAAAATCACATCATCACATGTACAAAACTAAAAATAAAACCGGTATATATATATATATCGTCAAAAAGATGCCCGCAGGCTACAAAACCGGTCCTCAGACCCCGCAAGCATATCCAAAAACCCAACCTAAGGCGTCGACCACCATGATCACGCAGGATCGGTGCGACGGGAACTACCCCCCGTGGTGTGGGTCCGACGGGACCCTGCAGGGCGGCTACTGCTAGCCCCCGCATCATGCCTACTACCACCCCCCTCATCTAACCGCCTGCGACGAGATGATGCTGACTGCTCAGTCAAACTATCCCTCGTCCGTCGAGAAGATCTGCTGATCGAAGGCTCAGGGAGCCGCCCGCCAAGGTGGATGACCTCCCTCTCCAAGTCTATCCGGTACAGACACCACTCTGCCTCTCGTCGATGATAGATAGACAATGCATCATCACGCTGCGCCAAAACTCTATCCCGCTCTGCCAACTGAGCCCGTAGAAGATCCCTCTCCAGATCCCGCATCCACAGCAGCTCTGTAAGTCGTGCAACCTCATCGCCTACATCCGACCCCACCTCCTCTGTATCTGTCGGACGCATAGGACTCGCGGGGACAGTAGCCTGCTCAGGCTCCAAATGCTCCTCCACATCCTGCATGTCCGGCTGCTCCGGAACACCCAAGTCCACATCCTCATCTCCCACATCCACCATGTCTGCATCATCCAACGGCCCCCCCAATCACCCCCTGCCGCCTCAGCATCCTCCACTGCCGCCTTCGCGCCTCCCAGTGGACCCTCTCCTCTCCAGCGCCGCAATACCCACCACGAGTCATACTCAGTGGTAGTACCGACGTCATCCACATTCGGGACCTCAATCACCGCATCCGACTCCTCGCCCAATGGCACGGTGACCGGTGGCTCCAGATCCCTCTCATCTCCCCGACGTCGATAGCCTACGGGCTCACTAGGCAACCCCTGGCGCACCCCAAACTGTCGTGTAACCCGGCGGTACAGAAAGAACTCATGCTCCGTCCCATGCCGCCCCAGTCAACCATCGCTCCCTCCGTACCCGTCGGAGCCACTCTCCAGCCTCAGGCCAGGCTGGACAGTCCCGATAGGGACGCCAAAACACCTCCCACAGGAGTGAGCCGAGAAAAGGCATCAATGTAGTGCTCAACGGCACCTGCCCATCGCCGACTCTGCCCCTGCTCCGTAGACCATCGCCACAAAGCTGCATAACCAATCTCCTCATCCTCCATCACCGCCCGAGTCGTCCACGGTAACCCGGTAGGCCTCTCAACAGCTATGTGCTGCCAACCCCGACACTGCAACAAAAAGCATAAGCGACACCCTTCCGTTGTCGACAGCGGACCCCGTATGACTCCCCGTAAAGCTGTGCCAACAAAGTCTGTCCCCATCTCAGAATCAACGGTGCCTCTATCGGGCACTCTACCAACTGCCACACCAAATCCGACAGGTTCCACGGGAACCTCGTGCCTGACGAATCAGGGAGAAGAATGTTAGAAATGAGGCCCATCAAGAATGCGTGCCTCACTCCTAACAACCCCCTCTCCTTCCACCGGCTAACCAAAATCCCGCCGGCCTGGCAATCCGCCTCAGTTGTCTCCACTGGGTCTGCTACACCCGGCTCCCCCCATGCCCAAAACATCTCGTAAGTATAGCGAGTCCAGTGATCAAACGGAGATGTCCTAATAGGCAGACCATCTATCGGAATCCGAAGCAACCGATAGACGTCCTCAAGAGTCACAGTCATCTCCCCTATCGGGAGATGGAAAGTATTGGTCCACGGATCCCAAAGCTTGATCAGGGCCATCAGATAGGCCTGATCAGAAACCACGAGGCTCCGGTCGAGCCACCTGCTTGAGCCCAAGGGCATCAAGCCATTCCCAGTCATCATCGGTCAATGCCAACCGCGCCTCAGTAAATGCAGCGGGTACACGGTACCGGCTCCTAACAACCTACAAAAAAAAAAAAATAAATATAACAGATCAAATTTTCAGTTCTAGGGTTTCTAACCTTAACTGATAAACAAAAACATCACAACAAAAAAATCTTAAACTTTTGAAAAGCGTCAACACAAAAACAATGCATTAAATTAAAGCAAAATAAACCCTAGGGTCACTTACAGGTCTCGCCTCGGCTCCACCGCTCGAACCAGTTTGTGCACTCATGATGGCAGAGAGAATTCCAGCAGCGCTTCGCTTCGTAGAATTACCTCCTCCTCCCAGAGCTCCAAAATCGCAAGAAAAAAATGACACAAATGAGCCCAAAATCAAGTTTTGGCCATTAAATAGGCCTTTTGCACTGGAATTCATCCTTGAGTCGGGACGAGCGCTACGATCAGCACTCGTCCCACCCAAGGACGAATTCTCCAGCTGGAATTCGTCCCACCCAGGGACGAATTCAGGCCAGCACAAAAAAAATCAACAAAAATGACTAAAAATGCACTAAAAACGAGACAATAAAATTGCCGGACAGGATTGCTACTGCACCTGACAACAAGGGCATACAAAATCGACATTGGAGTCACAAATTGTCACTATCATACTCCCTAAGAAGGCTACCATAGCCGGACCGCTCCACGGGAAGACGGATTTTAGACAATTTCATCCCCAAACGACATCACCAAAAGGGTCAAAGCCCACTCAAAAACAGTACAAAATTCAACAAAAACACAGCAAAAACATTGCCGGACATAAGTGCTCATGCACTTAACCTCTAGGCAAAGAAAATCGATGTCGAGGTCCAAATTATCGCTCTCCTACTTCCCCAAGAAGGCTACAATAGCCGGACCGCTCCACGGGAAGTTGGATTTTCGATGATTTCACCTCATTACGGCATCACCAAAAGGGTTAACACCCACCAAAAATAGGTCCAAATGTTGGAAAAATTGCACAAGCTTAACGGTAAACCCTTTAAGGCATACCTGCACAAGTCATCTTGGGTCAAGCGACTCGTCGCTTCTCTCACGAAGGTCATTCCCTCATCGATTCGTCGCTTGAGGGGGTAGTCACACTTAGTCACCAACCAACAATCACACACCCAATTAAGGAAAACGACATGCATTCAAAGAATCATTGACAAAGACAATCACGCTCCTGCTTGGGGCGGTAAACAAGCAACAATCAAATCAATCAAACACTTGGCATTTCGTGAATCATGAACACAAGGTTCCCCCTGAGGATAAAAATGCCCTTCACTTGTTCATGAATGATCAATGTCTAAGTTCAAGTCACACCTCACCAAAACAGGTTAATACTTGAAATCAAATTCCTTAGCTCGTCAGAAGCAAGGATTCAAGAATGCATGCCCTTTCCATACTTGGGGCATCAAAAGTTGGTTAGGTTACCAAGAAACCCTAATCATTAGTGCTTTGGTTATCTATTTTTGCTCAGCACTGCGTCACCCGTAGCGCTTCCCAAAAAAGGGGCATCTGTAGACACCAAAACAGCACCAATCCGATTATGTGACTGCAAACACTGATCGCTTTGACAAACACAGCCCCCAGGGCAGCCCTCAGAGGTTAAACAGTGGTCTTAACCACTTTCATAGCAATTTTGTAAGGTCAAGAAGCAATTTGGCACACTTGGACACTTTGCCCGGTATTCGTCTCACCCGGGGACGAATTCAAAATAGAATCCGTCCCACCCCGGGACGAATTCTGAATCCGTCCCTGGGTGGGACGAATTCTAAGCAACGGGAAAAAAGGCAAATGGTGCCAAGTGGCAGCCCGAAACGATCGGTTAAGGACTCCTGCCTTGCACGCGTGTGTAGGTGGACGAGAGGGCCGTTAGAAGACTGTCACAAAAGGCATTTATCAAAGCTCAAGTCAATGGAGGACTCCCCTCCCTCATGGGAAGACAAGGCGCCACATGGCGCCTATGGCCAACACATGGCATTTGTGCTTCCCTCCCAAAAGAGACCCCATGGGTCTATAAAAGGTGGGACTTTTCTCACCCAAAATAGACGAGGTTGAAGGAGTTTTCAAGCAACGAAGTCCTTGCCGAGTTGAAGACCCACTTGCATCCCTTTTGGTTCACCTTCCCACATCCACCAATCTCTTTTGCAAGGGAGGTTGTTGGGTGGCCTTTGGAAGCTCGAACCTGACCCAAATCCAACACATGGACACCTGAACCAACCAATTCGCCGACCCCCAATCCTAAGAGGTTTTGGGCCCATCCCTAGTGGATTGGCTCCAAAATCAAGTGCCAACGGTGGGAGGCCCACTTGGGCACCCCCGCACTTTTTTAGTTTTTGAGCATTTTAGATTACTTTTCAGATTGCATTTTGTGTTATTAGGTTTGATTAATCCATAGCTGCAATTTTGTAACTTTTGGTCGGATTCTAGTATGTTTTGTGTTGCTTTGTCGTTTCGCTGACTTGCAGGTGTCGAGGTCAAATTCCCGAGGGTGGAGGCCAAATTGGGAGAATCCGACCATCTGGGTCGTCCCAAAATGGCCCCAATTACATAACCCCCTTGTTTGGGGGCGTTTTGCGGGTCTCGGGATCCGACATTGGAGCAGCGACGGGTCGGTTTCTTCAACACGGAAGAATTCGTCCCACCCGGGGACGAATTGCGGTCGAAATTCGTCCTGCCCGGGGACGAATTCCGGTTGAAGGTAGATTGGCCAGTTGTCTCGGTGGCGGTGGCCTTCAGTAACTTTTCTTATCTTCTGTCAAGTTTTGAAGCCATTTGGACTCACTTGTAATTCTTGTTTCGGGCAAATATTTACATGCATATTTCGTTAGTTTTAGAGAGCAAACGCTTTTCATTTGCGGCGGATGCTACGACATCTTGGTTGTTTCTTTGTTCGCGGGAGAAGCGGCGGAGGTGAAGAACTCATCGACATCAGCGGCGGCATCATCTTGGCCCGCCCATTGCAATCGTGGGCACGCGAAAAGAGGAATCATTCAGTGATTGTAATCAAACTCTATTTGCGCTCCTAGCCCCTGAAAAGGGAGGAGACGTCATTGTAATGAGAGATCAAGGGATATTAATGAAAGGGCTGTGTTTTCTCTATTTGATTGTGTCTCTTCCAATGTGTTTCTTTTCCATTTCATGCAATTTACATTTCTAGGACTTAAGCGTACTTGATTTTGAATGCAATCGCACTTAGTGTTTCCTTTGCCCGGAATCTCGTGCTTTCAGGTGGAGCCCAAAATTTGATCATAAAACACAAAGGTTCACCTAGCCACCAATTTGGATGAGATTGTTAGGCTTGCCCTACTAATACTAGAATGAGAAAATTGTTGCAAGTATCACAAAGGAAATAGGGCACCTTTTTGCTATTGGTCTTTCTCGTGGTTCTTGATCATGACTTATTTATGTGATAATTTGCACAATATAGATATGAAGAAGGTGTTACCTATCTCAATCAGACTAGTTTCAAAGCTTGGGGTATGAAATCAAACTATAGAATACGAAAATTCTTTTGTCAAATGCAAAAGATACAAGAAATTAAGGTACTCAACCAATGCATTCTCCACTTACAATAAACTAACCCAAAATAAAAAAAATTAGCAAAAGAAGTAGAATGAAGTTGAGAACTCCATGCAAGGTAGGGATTCAAGGGATAAAATTATTGAGAACAATAGATAGGGGGTCCTAGATCACTTGGAATAACCAGTTCAATAGGAATCCCCTGAGGAGGATCAATTTTTGAAATAAAATCAAGAGGTACGTATTGATAAACCCTCTTTAGAGGGTTATGATGTTTTGGTTTATAATTCCTTTTCTTAATTAAACTCACCAATACAGTCTCCCTTAAACACAATGAAATGATTGAGAAAGAAAACTTGTAGTTGATTATCTATTTTGATTCAAATGAAGGTCATATCCCTCTCATAGAACCTTTAACCCATGTTGAGGGAAAATGATCTAAAAATATGGGGTGTTTTGAATTCTTATGTCCAACCGCAAGTTGAAAAACTAGGAATAAAAATAAAAAGGGATATATATAGGAGTGGAAAGTAAATATGGAAGGTCAATGAATTAGGATATTAGATAATGAGAAATTATGACTAGAATTATAATCAGAACCTAAACTACCTTATCCTAGAGTAGGGGGAAAAATTACCCAGGAGAATTAATAAATGAAAATACTCTCTTGGTACACAAGGTGATTCAATGCCCTTGAGAAGCATTACACCCTGATGTAGGCCCTACAAAAGGAGATCAAAAGGTTTGTGGATGAAGCAAAAAATAATCTTATGGAAATCATTGAAGCTTCAAATATTATGGTCAATGTGCACCTCTAGTTTACTATTTTCTATCCTATAGGACGTGGTTTACTTAATTGATTTAGTATGATATTGTTTATGATTTTATGGTATGTTTCTTAACCTTAGTAGTAGTTGTTTTGTGTGTATGTTTTATGGCTGTAAAGTAGAATGTGAAAGGAGTGTTTGTATTATAATATTTTCTGTTTAGCATAATGTTTTGTGGAGAAGCTATAATTTTTAGAATATTGTTAAATATTTGACTATTATGAAAAAGGTTCAAGGACTTTTCAAAATCCCTTCTCGAACCGTAATAAGAATATTATTTTTTACTAGATTGAGAAGAGGGTTTTGAAAGGGGACCCACAAAATTTTACAATAGAATCCAAATAATACACATAACATAGACCCACCTAGAGATAGCCCTCAATAGTTCAAAACAACCTAGAACACCAAAAGACCCAATTTACCAAAAAGGACTCAAATAAAAAAAATGCCCAAACTCAACCAACTATAGAAAAAAACAATCAAACCCACAATAGAATAGTCAAAACATCCCTACCACCCAACCAACTATTAATCTAATTCCTTCACTTTAAGCCACAAAAACTATTTCAATACAACTAGAAAGGATGGATTTTATGACCAAAAACTAAGAATTGACATCATCTCAAGCACATTGAATAAGATCATAGTGAAGGTTCAATCTCCAAACCATCAACACATTTTATTTCAAACCCAGATTTACCAGTAAGTTTGCCACCTTATTCTATTATCTAAACACATGTTTGATTTCCCAAGAATTTTATTTTTTCATGTTTGTGGTTGTTGCTTGCACCATATTTTCAATGGTGTAATTAGGAGTTTGTTTTCCCAATAAAATGTTGATGGTGTTGAGATAATCACCCTTATTTTTGAACTTACTACTTTGAAAAGAGTGGAACCATTGAGAACCCTAAAAGGTAGCTCAGGATTTGGCAAAGTGGTTTATTTGGTGACATAATTTTTAGCAAACACCAAAAGGATATCCCCTCGAGCATTTCTAAAAATACCACCTACACCGGTAGGCCTAAAGTTTCCTTTAGATGTCCCATCAAAATTAAACTTTAATCAAACCTCTTGAGGTGGTTCCCACTGAATTAAGGGTCATAGGCACAGAATAGGAGGTAAATACCCAATACCACCCAATAGAGAGGTAAGAGAAGACTCATGAAGAGGTTAAGACACTTTGGAAAAGGGATGACAAGAGAGGTTTTATTTCAAAGTAGAGAATCCTAGAGCACACTGACGAAGGATATTTAGATAGGTTTTTAAAGGTCCTACAATTGCATTTCTTTGAGATTTCCTAAATAATATGGGGAAGGGATTAAGACGAAAAAAATTACAAAAGACATTAACAAAATAGGATGACCATTACTTGAATAGATTTGCAATTAAGTTAGGGAAATCCCACGACAACCTTGAAAATTGAATCCAAAAATGGAAAATTTGGTAAGAAAAGGAGCAATCCAAAAAAAATGTTTGGAAATCTCTTCAATCAAACCACACAGATAAAATTTATTAACAAGAAACAAATCTATTTTATTGAGATTTTCAATAGTCAAAATTTTATTTTAAATAAAGAACCAGAGAAAAAATGACCTTTTGGATCAAAAATTTACACCAAACACTTCTATTAGGGCACCAAAAAATCCCATCAAATCATTCAATCTATAGGCTGATTTTATAGAGAACTTGACATTTTGATCTAGAGCTCAGATCAAGGAGTCTTTGCAGTCTTGATTAGGAATGAACATAAGCTGCAACTTACTCTAGAGATATTGCAAGCTATTAGATATTTTTCTACTAATTCATGGAATGGGTAGCTATTTCTAATGTTTTGAGTTCCCATTATCTTCAATGAAGTCCACCATCATAGGACCAACAATATTATCCACAAGGAATTGAGGTTGTTAAATTCATTAATACTAGATAGAGGAAATCAAGCAGCCAAGCATCCTCCCAAAAGTTGATTTATCACGTGTTACCCAATTTCAAAAATTGACCTCTTAATAGTAAATCTCTCGCAAAGATTAAACATTTTTAAAAGGTTGAACCCAAAGGCAAAGAAGTTTCTCAATGGAACACAATTCCTGTATTGAGATATTTGGCTTGAATAACCCTTGTCTAGTTAACTCCTATGGAGCTGACTAATCTCCATCCCTACCTGGCCAGGAGGGCAGTATTCATATCCCTTAGTATATTCAACCCGAGACCACATTTATTTTTACTTGTGCAAATTTGGTTGTAGGAGACCAAATGGAGTCTTTTTTTATTCAACCCTAAACCACAAAAAAATCTTTTGAATCTGTTCTAACTTATAGGTAATTTTGGCAGGCAATTTAAAAATTAACATCAAATAGATTGGTAGACTTTAGAGGGAATAAATCACTAAGGTAGCCTTACCAACCTGACTTAAAAGAGCCCCTTTCCAACCAACTAGCTTTTTCTACATTCTTTCCACAATTAAAAACCATAATTCCTCCTTAGCACAGCCAGAAAAAAAGAGGTATTCTCAGGTATGAGGCTAGAAAAATAATAATCTAACACCCAAATTTTAGCTATGGTCCTTTGCCATCTCAGAGGAGTATTTAAGAAGTAGATCTTACTTTTCCCAAGGTGAATTTTTTACTCCACAACAGTAATATGAAATAAATGGCTAATATCATTCATGAAATAACATGAAAAGCTTACAATAATATGTTAAAAATGTATATAAGTTGTTATATCTTTGATGCTTGAAATACATATATTACTTATACAATACATAGAGCTTTATCTCCATAATATCACCTTAGAAAGGTAACTCTTGGACTCACATATATGGGAGATGCACCCTTTTCCTATTCCACAAATAAGAAAAACCTCATGCATTTTGACTTTCCATTTGTATACTTGACTTTTGGCTCTCTATTGACACACATTATTCTATGTCACTTTGAACACTACTACATCTACACACTTGCACACATAGTTACATGACAATTGTACACTTTTCCACTCTTCACATTTGCACACATTTGTTACATGACACTTATGCATATCCTACAAATAGACACATGCAAAAAAAAAATTAAATCACACTCCTAAACTATTGGCTCAAACCCTATTCTAATATTTATATATTTAAGGTACGATGAGCATACATTAACATATACTAAATAATATAACTAAATAATATAACATTACATAAGCTTATAATTTTTTTTTTCCTTCACTAATAAAATGTAGAATTTAGTTTATTTTCAATGATTTTTTTTTTTTTTACCTTTAAAATAAAGATATAGCATTTGTCAAATTAACATTAAAATAAATATAATATATATATATATATATATATATATATATATATATATATATATATATATATATATATATATATATAACTTTAATCAAACATGGTGTGGGCATCTTTACTTAAAGAATAGAGAGAATAAAGATATAGCGTTTGTCAAATTAACTTTAATTTTTTTGAACGTGATTTTATCTTCTCTTGAATTTATATAGATAACTTTAATTAATCATAGGCATGATCAGGTGTGTTAGGGGTGGGTGTGTGGTGGTTATGTGTTAAATCCTTTATTGATAACCATAACTCATATTTAAAAAAAAAAACTTTAATCAGTCATGGATAATGATTAATAATATATATAAAAAAAAAAAAAAATTAATTAGTCATAGGTAATGATTAATAATATATTTAATTAACATATTCAAATTATATATTTAATATTTGCAAACAGACTGCCCTAAAGTTTAAACATGAGTGTCTTCTTAGTAAATGTCTGAATCAAACACCACTTTGTGGGATTCCTCACCCTTATTAACATCTGAGTTTGGGCATGTGTGTGGGCGCTTACCCTTTTACTTTCTAAATGTAATGTGATAATTAAAATACCGTTTACGTTAATATCTATATATCTATATACTAAGACCGTATTTGCACGCGGCATGGTGCGAACGGCTCCGAATTTATCTCGGTCAACTGAGGTATTGGCACGGCTGTGCCGTGCACTCCGCGTCCGTCTCGTTAGTCTTCAAACCTTGCATTGCATACCACAATCATGTGGCCACCTTCAACATTCTCTTAATTTCCTGTTTGTGGTCGGTTCAGTCTTCGTGAATTGTCAAAATTCACTTGAAACTGAGAAGACTGCAGTGAAACAACAGAAGTAGGTAGGAACAAGCAGGCGACATTCCTTATAGTGGACCTGCGCTTATCTCAGGATTTTACTAAGCCTATATAATTCCCCATCTCTGCACCCAGTTCTCCATCAAAGCTCTCACTCAAACTCGTTATTTTTGAAGCATCGATCATAGTTTCTTTGCTTCTTTATTGGGCTGGCGATACAAACCGAAATCGCGCATAGAGAAGAATATTATCGAAGAAGAGAGAGATGGCAATGTTGGTGACTCTCTTATGTTTGTTTTTCGTTGGATTCAAGCAGAGCAGCGAAACCAGACTTCTGGAAAACCACATTTTGATCGGTCCGCAAAATTCGTCCACCTTCGATCCAGAGCTCGGTTCTGTGATAGCGGCTGCGGGCCGCCGTTTCCAAGGGTCTTACGGAGGATAACGCACCACTGTGCAACGAAGACGATACCAAGCTGTGGAGCAGCTCTGCTGAGAATGTCACAAACGAGAACAACATGTTGACTTTTAAATTTTAGGTGAATCGAACGGGGGCCGATGAGAAGAAAGAATCGCCTCAGATTGGTGAGGTGGTGTACAATGTTCTTCCCAAAGGGAAATCCGCGCCTTCTGGACATCGGCTCTGTGCATCGCCTCACAGCCCCACCGTCGGTCACATGCAGATCTCTAATAGTGCTGAGTCGCGTCAAAGTGGCGGAGTGGTGGATTACATGCAGAAGGAAAAGGATGTTGGCATGAAAAGAATCCTCGGGTCTAGTCCAAGCAATGGCGGCGGTCAATAGAAAATCAAGCAACATCTTCCAACGTTACAAGTAAAAGTGAATAATTAGAGCGTCAACAACATTGTGCTGCAAGAATGGAGTGACAAGCAAATCTATTTTTTTCGTTTACTTACTTTTCGGTATGAAATAAAGGTGGTCAAGAGCGTGGTAGGGGACCAAACATAGGTACATATATTAATTTATATTTAACCCCACGGTTATCGAGCAAGATTTTCGTTAACAAATAATTTTAATGGTTTTTAAAGTGTATTGTAACGAGGGCCCCTGTTATATTTGATTATATAAATTTACACACTTTTAAGGGAAGTGCCAACAGGGTGCACAATGCAATGAATTGAAATGCAATGTTCTTTTATTTTATTTTTTTCTATTTCCTTCTTTGAATTGAAATGTTCTTTTATTGTATTTCCTTCTTTGTTGTTTTTTTTTTTTAAATCTGTTAATCAGCTACCAATCCACAAATTTTGTTTTTGCCTATGTAAGTAACATCATCTTTCAGCGTGGTCCCATGTTAATGTTATTAGTTGGATAAAAATATATTTTCATAAATAACATTTTTATGAGAATTTTGTAATAAGAATTTGTTTGATAAAAGTAACATTTTTATGAAGATTGTCTTATATAAGTAATGATCTTATATACTTTAAAAACTGTTTTATCTATTACTTTTATCTTTAAATATTTTGGATTAATATATGATAGTATCAATAGTACATTTTAAGTATTATATATTTGTTTTTGTCTTTACTTTTCAATACTATCAATTGGTATTTATTATAATATCAAGAGAAATTTTTAAATATCTCATGCTTATTATACATTCACTTTATTCTTGTTTTTTGATTATTTTATTGATCTTAAAGTGAAGCTTTTTTCCTAACTAGTGAACTATCTTATTTTCTTCCCTCTTGATGTAGTAAAAAAAAATGTTTATAAATTTCACTTACAAAATATTTAATTTTTTGATGATTCAATATTATTTTTCCTTCCATAATAATTTGATTTATGTTTCTTTTTCGACCTTCATAAAGAATAAATTTGATTATGACAACATTCAAACAATTGTTATTATGATACCA
Source organism: Wollemia nobilis (assembly GCA_028583015.1). Lineage (NCBI taxonomy): Eukaryota > Viridiplantae > Streptophyta > Pinopsida > Araucariales > Araucariaceae > Wollemia > Wollemia nobilis. The sequence continues at coordinate 111,780 of JAQPPZ010002654.1, forward strand.
AATACATACATACAATTAACCCAAGTTTTCTCTAGATGTCCAAATTAATATATACATTAACCTAGGATTCCCATGACCATACCTCTAAACAACATACATACAATTAACCCCAAGTTTCCCCTAGATGTCCAAATTAATATATACATTAACCTAGAGGTGGTTTGACCAGTTTAGAAGGATTGACATTTAGTAGTTACTAATAATTTAGAAGTACTAACTCCTTTTAAATTTTACATATATCTTTAAAACATTTTATTTATTTATTTAATTATTAAAATAGACAGGTAAAGAAAATAATTTTAAGCAATATAATTATTTTTACAATATTTATAAAATTAGAGCTAAAAAGATAGATAAATAGTTTTATAAATTTAAAATATTTTATTACATTAGTTTATATTTGACCTTAGTTTATTTTTTCTATTCAAAAATAAATCTTAAAGTATTTAAATGAATGTATCTTGATTTCCATTGACTTCATTAAATATCATTAACACATAGAAAAGCATTTACATCAAGCCTTATCGGTGTATTATTACTTATTAGGGTTATTTATGGCTAAGCTTAACTATAGTGAAGACTTTGATCAAATACTCTAGGGAGGTCCATGGTTATATGGACATCGAGGTGAAGCGCAAACTTTAATTCTAAAATCCAAAGCTTCACCTAGACACCAATTTGGGTGAGATTGCCAAGTTTACCCTTCCAATACTAGAACTAGAAAATATGCAAGTATCACGAAAAAAATACGATACCTTTCTACTATTAATATTGTCATTGGTTCTCGCTCATTACTTATTTATGCAAGAATATACATAAATATGAATATGAAGAAGGAATTACCCAATTCAATCAAGTTGATTTCAAAAATTAGGGTATGGAATTAGACTATAGAATGTGAAAATACCTTTGAAAAATATAAAAGTTACAATAAAATAAGACACTCAACCAATGCATGCTCCACTTGCAATAAATTGACCCAAAAAAAAAAATTGGCAAAAGAAATAGAATGAAGGTGATAACTCCAAGAAAGGTGGGGATTCAAGGGATAACATTATTGAGAATAGTAGAGAAGTGATCCCAGATCACTTCGAATAACTAGTTCAATAAGAAGCCCTTGAGGAGGGTCAATTTTTAAAAGAAAATCAAGAGGTACGTATTGGAGAACCCTCTTTAGAGGATTATAAACTTTTGGTTTCTAATTCCTTTGCTCAACTAGACTCAATAATGACTGATCTAGCCCCATTAAACACAATGAAATGAATGAGAAAGAAAATATGTAGTTGATTGCCTATTTTTATTCAAATGAAAAAGGTCATAGCCCTCTCGTAGAACCTTTAACCCATGTTGATAGAAAATGGTCTAAATATATGGGGTTTTTAGAACTATCACTCCAAGATGATAAACTAGGAATCAAAATAAAAGGAGTATTTATGTAGAAGTGGAAAGCAAACATGGAAGGCCAATGAATTAAGATATTAGAGAATGAGAAACTATGATTGAAATTATGAATAAAACCTAGACTACCTTATCCTTGGGTAGGGTAAAATATTATCCAAAAGAATTAATAAATTAAACTACTCTCTTAGAACACAAGGGAAGTCAATGTCCTTGCTCATCAAATATTGGTTAACAAGATATTGGAGACCATTGAGAAGCATTACAGCATAATGTAGTTTGTAGATGAAGCAAAAAAGAAGTCGAGGAAAATAATTGAAGCTTCAAATATTATGGTCAATGAGTGCCTCTAGTTTGCTATTTTTCTATCTTGTAGGGGGTGGTTTAGTTAATCGGTTTAGTATGATACTACTTATGCTTATATGGTATGTTTCTAAACACTGTTAGTAGTTGTTTTGCATGCATATTATCTGGTTGTAAAGTAGAATATTGTATTATAATATTGTTTTTTTAGCATAGATGTTTTATAGAGAAGTTGTCTTTTTGAGCATATTGTTAAATCTTTGAATACTATATAAAAGGTTTGAGGATCTTTCAAGACCCCTTCTCAAACCTTAATAAAAAAATGTATTATTACTTATTACATTTATTATTATTTTCTTCATTCATGTCATCATTTTTTTATATGTGAGGATTTAGTGTTAGCTAACACACACACACACACACACACACATATATATATATATATTCTTGAAATTTTATATTAGACATATATTTTTCAAATGTATTAAACATTATTATATAATCCTTTTTTAACTATGACTTTATCGATGATTTGTCATTTATAATTATTATCTTTCAAAATTTTAGGATTTTTCAGCCATTTTCAGCAAAATATGAAATTTTTTAGAATTTGAGCCTTTTTTTAGCATTTTTTAGAAATTGCAGTAATTTTAGATTTTTAGCAATTTCAAAACTTTTACATTTTATAGAAATTACATCAATTTTCGGATTTTCATCAATTTCTGTTAGAATTTCACAATAATAGATATGCAAAGAATTACAGAAAATTTGAAGAGAAGAGTGGAACTGATTGATTTATTTCAAGGATCAACTCTGTATAAATAGCAAAGTTAATCATTGAGATCCATCGAATTACAATAACTCATCAGACCTGATGAATACACCACTGAGAGTTCTCTTGACACATGGAGGAGTGGAAACTCAAGTATCTATCCTAGTGGAACTTAAGAGAATATTGTCTTATTCTAACACCCCCCTTAAGTGATACTAGGGGTGAATTGTACAAATGAGTCCTGGAAATAAGGCATGATGAGGTACTCATGTACAATGACTTATTTTGAAGAGATGGTAAAACCCAATGTGAAAAAACCATCAATCAAAAGGAATTTAGAGGTTTATCTTCATATGGCAAATATTGTCCTCCTAATACAATATATGGTAAGAAAACCCCTATGGAAAAAACCAACTATGAGAAGAAGAGAGGAGTGTCTTCGTATGGTGAAAATTGTCCTCTTTAACAAGAAATAAAGATGAGTACCAAAAATTTGGTCTGATTAGGTACTCATTTACATAATATTGTTGGTGAAAAATCCTTGTGGGGAAAAACCAACAATGTGAGGCTTGCCTTCGTATGACGAATATTGTCCTCTTTATACAAGAAACAAATATGAGGCCCAAAAACTAGGCCTTATTAGGTACTCATATACAATAAAAAGTTGGTGAAAAAACCCCTATGGGGAAAAACCAATTATTAGAAGAAAATTATCGTCATAATTCCAATCAATGTAGATGTATAACTCCAAGATTATCTCGAAACTAAAGGTAACTTGGAGAAGGAAATGACTTGGTGAAGATATCTGCAATTTATACCTTAGTTGGAATATATTCCAACTATATTTCCCTACTCTGAATATGCTACCTTATGAAGTGCATGTGTATCTCAATGTGCTTGGTTCACTAATGTTCAACTGGATTGCGTGCAATACAAATTTTGCTCTATTTATCACACCAAAGAGTTATAGGATGTTCACGGGTGAAACCAAATTCTGTTAAAATTTGATGAAGCCAAAGAGCTTTCTGACTAGCCAAAACTGATGCCTTGTATTTTGCCTCTGTAGAAGATAGGGCTATTGCTTGTTGTTTCTTGCATAACTAGGCTATTGGTGAAGAACCAAGGCAAAATACATAGCTTGAGGTGGAACATATATCTTCTACTGAACCTACCCAATATGAATTTGTGTGGCCAATTATATCCATGGATTTTCCTGTGTAGGAGAGCCCAATGTGAGTAGTGCCCTGCAAGTAACAGAGGATTCTTTTTGTTTCTTGCCAATGACTAAAGTGAGGCTGATGAGAGAATTTAGATGTGATGCCAACAAGATATGAGATGTCTAGGTGAGTATGATTAAGGTATAGCAAACTTCCTAAAAGTTGATGGCATAGAGTGGTATCACAAAAATGGGATGAGCAGTAAGTACTAAGATTAATTCTATATTGAAAGGGGGTAGGAGAGGGTTTGCACTATGTTATTTTGAATATTTGTAGAAGATATAGAGTGTACTTTTATTGGTAGAAAGAAATACCTTCATCTCTTTGACTTATTTGGATCCCAAGGAAGTAATGAGCTTTACCTAGATGAGCCATTTCAAAATTTTTAGAGAGTGAGTCTTTTATAGTCTGAATGTGAGTCAAGTTACTACCAGTGAGAAGAAGGTCATCAACATAGAGGACAAGAATGGTTATTTTACCTTCATTTCTCCAAATGTAAACTCTGTTATCAAAATCACAATGAGAAAAACCTGCTAAAAGAAGGAAGGAGTCCATATTTTCATACCAAGATCTAGGGGCTTGTTTGAGGCCATAGAGAGACTTTTTAAGCCTACAAAAAAGAGAGGAATCTTGAGTTAAACCAATAGGTTATTTCATGAATATGATTTCCTTTAAATCTCTATGTAAGAAAGCACTTTTTACATCCATTTGATAGACTAGCCATTTATGGGAAGCAGCCAGAGTAAGAACCAATATAATAGAATCCATTTTAACAACTGGAGGAAAGGTTTATGCATAATAAATACCTTCAATTTGAGAGAAACCTTTCACTACAATACAAACCTTGTGTTTATCTATTTCTCCATTAGCCCCATATTTGGTTTTAAAGATCAATTTACAAAAAACTAATTTCCTTCCTTTAGGTAAGGTAACTAAATCTCAAGTCTTGTTTTTGATCAAGAAAGAAAATTCATTTTCCATGGCATCATCCCATTTCTTAATACCTGAGGCTTCTTTGAATTATTGAGTATTAGAGGAAATAGACTGACATACAAGACCAGTGCCTATGGGGTTGGATGATCTTGTTGAAGGAAGATTCTGGATGTAAGAAGTAACTTCTTTAAAAATGGTGCGGGCCTATTTCGGCATAGAGGAAGGATTTGAAGGAGTTGAAAGACATTGAGATGGAATTACAAGTTCTTCATATTTATTATCAATGACCAAGTTAACTTCAAGATTTGGCTCTTCATAATATTGAGGTTCTACTATAGGAGAAGGCTCAATGCAGGAAGAGGGCTTTTGAGTATATTTTTGAGGGAATTTTTCATCAAATTGGACATTCCTATGAAAGAAAACCTCATGAGTTGAGGGATCAAGAAGCCTGTATGCTTTCAATTCTTCACAATAACCGACAAAGATGAGGTTTTTGCTTTTCTTATCAAGAACCTTCCTTTTATTCTTTGGGATGTGAGCCCAAGCAGTACACCCAAATATCATGAAGTTGGAAATATCTAGTCTTGAATTAGACCATGCTTCTTCAGGAGTTAAATGTTCAAGAGTTTTATGAGGTGTGTGATTTTGAATATAATTTGCATAGTTAATAGCTTTTGTCCAAAATAATTTTGGAAGATCTCTTGAATGGAGCATACAATTTGCCATCTCTTTTAGGGTTTGATTTTTCCTTTTTGCAATGCCATTTTTCTAAGGATTATGGAAGATAAAATGTTTATGAATGATACCATGACTTGAAAGAAATATGGATAAATCATTACTGCAGTATCCCCCCCATTATCAGTGCAAATCTTCTTGATTTTGCAAGATGCATGATTTTCAACTAAGGCTTTAAAAACTTTAAAGTGGGATAAAACATCATTTTTATATTTCAGAAAGTAGACCCAGGACCTTTTAGAAAAATTATCAATAAAGGTTATAGCATACTTTGATCCTTTGAAAGATGGTTCAGGAAAGGTCATTAAGTCACTATGGATTAAATCTAGAGGGGATGAGTTTTTTAGAGAACTACTTGGGTGGAAAAGATCTTGATGTTGCTTTCAAAGAGCACATCCATGACAAACTCCATTACTAGAAGAGACTTGGGGTAAACCTGTTACAATATCATGGGTGCTCAAATACTTTAGGTAGTTGTAACTAAGATGACCAAACCTTTCATGTCAAATTTGACTTTCAAGATCCCCATGAGCCACAAAACAGGAGGCTCCTTCTAGATTTTGGAAGCCTTTGAAGTGAAATAGACAAGATTTATGATCGATATTTCCTTTGGCTATAAGAGAATGGGGATCTTGGAAGTCTCTTATTTCAACTCCTGTTAGAGAGAAGAGAAAAATTTTCCCCTTTCTAGAAGTACAAATCTGATAGATAGAGAGGATATTGGTGGTAATGTTTTGAACATAGAGAACATTGTTTATAGAACCATCATCAATGGTTATGTCCCCTTTTCCTTTTACAGAGATAAATGAAGAGTCACCCACTTCTATGCTATAAGTAGAGCTAGAGGAGATAGAAGAAAAAGACTTATCTGAAGTAGTCATGTGATGAGTAGCTCCAGAATATAGGACCCAAAAATTAGAGGAATAATTGGAGGTTTTTCCTTGAACATTAAGGTCTTTTCCTATTTTATTTTTACTGTCTATATTTTGATCTTTTATAGCTGCCTCTAGTTGTTGTAATCTTTTACAATATTTGTTTGTAGACTGACCATTATTTTTACAGTGAGTACATGTTATGGGGGTATTTTCATTCTTTTTGAATTTTTATTTATAAGAGGTGGAGGCTACTAAGTATTTAGAGGAAAATAAATAAGAAGAGGTTTCATATATAGCAAGTTTGGTTTCTTCCCTAGTTAATCTATCACATAATTCTTCTAAAGAAGGCATTTTAAAGGTTGTACCAAGAGCATCTTTGGTAGATATAAATGTGGTAGCAAAGATTTGAAAAACATGATTTAGCTTAGAAAGGATTAGATAAATGCATTCAACTTTAGTCTTAGTCTTCCCACTGCCTTTGTATTGAGTGAGGATTTCTTTGAACTTAGTGAGGAAGTCAACAATACTATTAACATCTTTAGGAGACAAAGATGTTAATTCTGAATCTAGTTGCATTGATCTCATTTGATCTACTTTCCCAAACAAGGTATTTAGTTTCTCCCAAATTTCATGAGGATTTTTGCAATATATAATGTGAAACCATAATATTTCATGAACATTAGAGCTAATAATACCAATAGTTTCATGCATTTTTCATTTATGAACAAAAATTTTATATTCTTTCTCAAATTTTGGTTGCTTTTATTCTAAAAAAATAGTAAGGCTTTTTTTTGAGATATAATATTTATGATTTTAGGTTTCCAAGTGTGAAAGTTATGAGGGGTGAGAAGTTCAATTGAATTCATTTTATTAAAAGGTTTGAAGTTTTAATTAACCAATATATCCCTCATCCCTCCTTAGAACAAGGTTGATGAAGCTTTTCAATATTAAAAGAACTCAATATACCCGCCCTAACGAGAGGGAAACTATAAGTATAATGAGTTTTGAGTATTATTTGCTTTTGAATTTCCAATTCCTTTTAGTTCCTCTCAATACTTGCCCTTACTTGAGGGAAAATATATGAAAGCACGAGATTCCGGGCGAAGGAAACACTACTTGCGATGCATTCAAAATCAAATACGCTTAAGTCCTAGAAATGTAGAATGCATGAAATGAAAGAGACGCATTGAAATGAGATACAAGCAAATGGAGAAAACACAGCCCTTTCATTAAACTCTCTTGATCTCTCGTTACAAAGACGCCTCCTCCCTTTTCGGGGGCTAGGAGCGTTAAAAGAATTTGATTACAATCGAGACTTAAGGTTCCTCTTTCCGCGTGCCCACACTTGAAATGGGCGGGCCAAGATGATGTCGCCGCTGATGTTGATGAGTCCTTAACCTCTCCTGCTCCTCCTGCGAACAAAGAAACAACAAAGATGTCAGTAGCACCTGCTGCAAATAGTAAGTGTTTGTTCTCTAAAATCGCCAAAAGATGCATGTAAATAATTAGCCAAATAGATAGACAAAATGACTCTAAATGACCTGAAAACCTGACAGAGGACAGAAGACATCACCATAGGGCCACTGCCATTGAAACAGTCGGCCAATCTGCCTTCAACTGGAATTCGTCCCTGGGCAGGACGAATTCTGACTGCTATTCGTCCCTGGGTGAGACGAATTCTACTGTGTTGGAAAAGCCGAAGTGGTACTGCTCCAATGTCGAATCCCGAGACCTCCAAAACACCTGCAAACAGAGGGGTTATGTAATTGGGGCCATTTTGGGACGACCCAGATGGTCGGATTCTCCCAATTTGGCCTCTATCCTCGGGAATTCGATGTCGCCACCTGCAAGTTAGTAGGACAACAAAGCGACAAAAGGCATGATAAAATCTGATCAAAATGTTATGAAATTGAAGCTATGAGTTAACCAAATAGAATAACATGAGATGCAACCTGAAACAATAATCTAGAATGCTTTTGGAATAAAACTTAGAAAGTGCGGGGGTGCCCAAGTGGGCCTCCCACCGTTGGCACTTGATCTTGGCGCCAATCCACTAGGGATGGGCCCAAAACCTCTTAGGATTGGGATGTCTGCAAATTGGTGGTGTAAGGTGGTCAAATGTTGGATTTGGGTTGGATCCACGCTTCCAAAAGCCACCCAATAACCTCCCTTGCAAAAGAGATTAGTGGATGTGAGAAGGTGAATCAAAAGGATGCAAGTGGGTATTCAATCGGACAGCACTTCGTTGCTTGAAATCGCCTCCAATCTCCCTATTGGGTGAGAAAAGTCCCACCTTTTATAGACCCATGGGGTCTCTTTTGAGAGGGAAGCATAAGCGCCATGTGTTGGTCATAGGTGCCATGTGGCAGTCAAGTCTTCCCATGAGGGAGGGGAGTCCTCCATGACTTGGGCTTTCATAATCGCCCTTGTGACAAGTCCTCTAACGGCCTATCTGTCCACCCACACACGCGTGCGAGGCAAGAGTCATCAACTGACCGTCCTGGGCTGCCACTTGGCGCCATTCTTCTTTTTGCCCGTTAAACTTGGAATTCGTCCTTGGGTGAGACGATTTCAGAATTCGTCCCCGGGTGAGACGAATCCCAGTTAGTATTCGTCCCTGGGTGAGACAAATACTGAGCAAAGTGTCTAAATGTACCAAATTGCCTCTTGACCTTACAAAATTGCTATGAAAGTGGTTAGGACCACTGTTTGACCTCTGAGGGCTGCCCTGGGGGCTGTGTTTGTCAAAGCGATCAGTGTTTGCAGTCACATAATCGGATTGGTGCTGTTTTGGTGTCTACAGATGCCCCTTTTTGGGATGCACTGTGCATAGCGCAGCGTCGAGCAAAAATAGATAACCAAAGCACTAATGATTAGGGTTTCTTGGTAACCTAACCAACTTTTGATGCCCCAAGCATGGAAAGGGCATGCATTCTTGAATCCTTGCTTCTGACGAGCTAGGGAGTTTGATTTCAAGTGTTAACCTGTTTTGGTGAGGTGTGACTTGAGCTTGGACATTGATCAGTCATGATTAGGCAAAGGGCGCAACCTTTTATCCTCAGGGGAACCTTGTGTTCATGATTCATGAAATGCCAAGTGTTTGATTGATTTGATTGTTGCTTGTTTACTGCCCCAAGCAGGAGCGTAATTGTCTTTGTCAATGAATCTTTGAATGCATGTCGTTTTCCTTAATTGGGTGTGTGATTGTTGATTGGTGACTAAGTGTGACTACCCCCTCAAGCGACGAATCGATGAGGGAATGACCTTCATGAGAAAAGCGACGAGTCGCTTGACCCAAGATGACTTGTGCAAGGGTGCCTTTAGATGTTTTACCGTTTAAGAATGTGCAATTTTTCCAACATTTGGACCTGTTTTTGGTGGGTGTTAACCCTTTTGGTGATGCCATAATGGGGTGAAATCATCAAAAACCCATCTTCCCGTGGAGCGGTCCGGCTATGGTAGCCTTCTTGGGGAAGTAAGAGAGTGACAATTTGAACCCCGACATCGAATTTCTTTGCCTAGAGGTTAAGTGCAAGAGCACTTGTGTCCGGCAATGCTTATTGCTGTGTTTTTGTGTTGCGTTTATTTGTTGTTTTTGTTGTTTTTTTTGACACCATTTGGGGATCAAATTATCGGAAATCCGTCTTCCCGTGGAGCGGTCCGGCTATGGTAGCCTTCTTAGGGAGTAGGATAGTGATAATTTGTGACTCCGATGTCTATTTTGTATGTGCTTGATGTCAGGTGCAGTAGCACTCCTATCGGGCAAATTTATTGTCTGTTTTTAGTGCATTTTTTATCATTTTTTGATGTTTTTGAAGTTCTGTCCTGAATTCGTCCCTGGGTGGGATGAATTCCAGCTGTAGAATTCGTCCCTGGGTGGGACGAGCGCTAACCAGAGCGCTCATCCCAGTCAAGGATGAATTCCAGCTCATAGGTCTATTTAAGGGCCAAAACTTGAATTTGGGCTCATTTGTGTCATTTTTTTTCTTGCGATTTTGGAGCTCTGGGAGGAGGAGGTAATTCTGCGAAGCGAAGCGCTGCTGGAATTCTCTCTGCCATCATGAGTGCACAAACTGGTTCGAGCGGCGGAGCCGAGGCGAAACCTGTAAGTGTCTTCTAGAGTTTATTTTTGTTTAAATTTGCACTTGTTTTATTTAATTGTTTTTGTGATGCTGTTTTTCAAAATGTGTTTTAAAACTTAAATCCTGAAACTGGATTGAAGACAACTACTTGAATTTTCTTTTTATGCTGTACAGTTCTTTTCCATGATTTTTAAATTTTTTTTTGTTGAATTGTTTTCTTTTGCAGGTTAGGAGCCGGTACCGTGTACCTGCTGCTTTTACTGAGGCGCGGGGTGCACTGACTGATGATGATTGGGAATGGCTTGATGCCCTTGGGCTCAAGCAAGTGTCTCGACTGGAGCCTGTGGTCCCGGATCAGGCCTATCTGATGGCCCTGATCAAACTTTGGGATCCGTGGACCAACACGTTCCATCTCCCGACAGGGGAGATGACTGTGACTTTGGAGGATGTCTATCGGTTGCTTCGGATTCCGATAGATGGACTGCCCATTAGGTCATCGCCGCGTGATCAACGGACTGCTGTACTTACGAGATGCTTTGGGCATGGGGGGCGGCTGGGTGTAACGAACCCAGTGGAGACAGCCGAGGTGGACTGCCAGGCTGGCGAGATTTTGGTTGGCTGGTGGCAGGAGAGGGGGGTGTTAGGAGTGAGGCACGCATTCTTGATGGGCCTCATTTCTAACATGCTTCTACCTGATTCGTCAGGCACGAGGTTCCCGTGGAACCTGCTGGATTTGGTGTGGCAGTTGGTAGAGTGCCCGATAGGGGCACCGCTGATTTTGAGATGGGGACAAACACTGTTGGCACAGCTCTACGGGGAGCTGTATGGGGTCCGCTGTCGGCAGCGAAAGGGGGTCAGCTGCAGTTATCTGCTGCAGTGCTGGGGTTGGCAGCATATAGCAGTTGAGAGGCCAACCGGGTTACCATGGACGACTCGGGTGGCGATGGATGATGTGGAGATAGGCTATGCAGTTTTGTGGCGGCGGTCTACAGAGCAGGGGCAGAGTCGACGATGGGCAAGTGTTGTAGAGCATTATACTGATGCCTTCTCTCAGCTCACTCCAGGGGAGGTGGTTTGGCGCCCTTATCGGGACTGTCCAGTCTGGTCGGAGGCTGGAGAGTGGCTCCGACGGGTACGCAGGGAGCGGTGGTTGATTGGGCGGCACGGGACCGAGCATGAGTTTTTCTCATATAGCCGGGTTACACGACAGTTTGGGGTGCGCCAGGGGTTTCCTGGTGAGCCTGTGGTCTATCGACGCCGGGGTGATGAGAGGGCTCTAGATCCACCGGTCACCGCGCCATTGGGCGAGGAGTCAGATGCGGTGATTGACGTTCCGGACGTAGATGACGTCGGGACTACCACTGAGTATGACTCGTGGTGGGTGTTACGGCGATGGAGAGGGGAGGGGCCACTAGGAGGCACAGAGGCGGTAGTGGAGGGTGGTGAGGCAGCAGGGGATGATTGGGGAGGTCCGTTGGATGATGCGGACATGGTGGATGTGGGGAATGAGGATGTTGATCTTGGTGCTCCAGATCAGCCGGACATGCAGGATGTGGAGGAGCAGTGGGAGCCAGAGCAGGCTGCTATTCCAGAGGGTCCTGTTCGTCAGGCAGATACAGAGGAGATGGAGTCTGAGGTATGCGCTGAGATTGCATGACTGACAGAGCTGCTACGGTTACGGGATCTGGAGCTGGGGGACGCGCTGCGGGAGAGGGATCTTTTGCGGGCCCAGCTAGCAGAGCGGGATAGGGTTTTGGCACAGCGCGATGATGCAGTGTCTTACTATCATCGACGAGAGGCAGAGTGGTGTCGGCACCGGATAGACTTGGAGAGGGAGGTCATCCGCCTTGGTGGGCGGCTACCTGAGCCCTCGGTCAGTGGATCTTCACGGCGGACGAGGGATAGTGCGACTGAGCAGTCAGCATCATCTCGTCGTCGACGATTAGATGAGGGAGGCGGTAGCAGGCATGATGCGGGGGCTGGCAGTAGCCGCCCTGCAAGGTCCCATAGGACCCACACCACGGGGGGTAGTTCCCGTCGCACCGATCCTGCGTGATCATGGTGGTCGACGCCTTAGGTTGTGTTTTTGGATATGATTGCTGGGTCTGAGGACCAGTTTTGTAGCCTTCGGGCATTTTTTTTTGACGATATATATATATATATATATACCGATTTTATTTTGTTTATTTACATGTGATGATCTGATGTTTATTCATGATGGCTAATGACTATGCATGTTTATTTATTTTGATGAATGCTTATGCAAATGATGAATGCAAATGTTTTTGATTTTTATGTGATATGCGAAATGAAATGGATGAATGAAATTTGTGATGTTTGGCTATGGCACCATAGACTGTTAGGATTCTGTTTATTTTGTTTTTGGACGATTGCTATGGTAAATGACTTGGTATGTATATATGTGGTTTTCTCTTTTTGTATTTTCGGATGGTATTGCAAAGATGAAAAGTAGCGCAGTTGGTTTAGAAATGTAGCTAAGGTTTTTCGAGACTCAGACATTTTAACTCACTAGCCACGACTGTACTTTGTCTTACAAGACTTTTGAACAAGGTATTAATCAGACTTGTTTTTGACCAAGCTATTTCACATCCCTGTGTGTGCAATTGAGTTCATTATTGTGGTATTTATCAGGATACCGCCAGTGCCAGATGGGCTTTCAACCGAACCTGTACTAAGGATCACCTAATTAGCTCCACTAACTCCTTTGTTGTATTTAGTTAGATTAATCTGCGATGTTATCCAAGATGCCATAAGCTAGCTCATCCACATGCAAACATTGATCTGTACGCAAGTTAATGTGATAGATATATCGTCATGCGAGAGGTTTACCGCTAGTTATCGATAGGCTATCAACCAAATCGGTATTGTGGCTTGCCTTATGACCTTTTAGAATGCTGAGAGTTCCAGGGATTCAAGTTCCACTCCCTTATTTTCTTCAATTGTATTGGGATACTTGCTCGTTTGTAGTGATAAGATCACTTGTTTATTTTGATTTGTTTTTCTTTTGAGCAAGGGATTGGGGAGATGGAGTGATGAAAATCACTATCGTTTGTGCCGTTTGATGTGTGCACTCTGTATGATGTCAAATATTTGATTTTTGACGTTTTGCAAATTTTTGATGTTTTGCAACTATTGAGAACTAGGGATTCTTAGGGAATTGGGTAGGGAGGATGCTTGTCCTTTTGCCAACTCTCAGCATTCTTGGGGTCATTCGCACAGGGGGATGAGCAAGATAACCGATTTCGCTTTTGGTGACCTGGATTATCGTGCGGGTTTCATCTTTCGTTCACACAACTTAGGAATTGTTTTATGTGTTTTAATTTGTGTTGGGATGTTACGTAACAAGGTGTATTTCAAGTATGACTCTACCTTCGTAAAATCTGTTTGACTTGTTACATTACGGAGCTAAAGAGCAAAATGATGACTGAATCACGAAAAACTCTTGATACATTAGAAGACCACTGATTCTAGTGCGGTAAAAGCAATGCATGGTGTTTTTGTTGTTTTTGTAAAATGGAACAGTGTGGAATAAGATGGTCTATCAGAGCAATTACAGCCTATGGTGCCTTTGACCTATACAACCACAAATATGCAACGTATGGATGCAATGCTTAATGCAACTACATGTTTTTGTATTTTTGATGGATTTATTTTTGTGAATATGAATATGAGGTGCGAGAAGAGCTCTCGATTGATGAATTTGAGTATGCCTAGATATGAGATGCAAATTTTTGTTGTTTTTGATTATTTTTTATTTTTGACCAAGTGATTGTGGACATCCTTGGAGCATTTTGGTGACCAAGTGATTGCGATAATCCTTGGGGCTTTTTGGGTGACCAAGTGATTGCGATAATCCTTGGAGCTTTTTTGGGTGACCAAGTGATTGCGATAATCCTTGGAGCTTTTGGGGTGACCAAGTGATTGCGATAATCCTTGGAGCTTTTTGGGTGACCAAGTGATTGCGATAATCCTTGGAGATTTTTGGGTGACCAAGTGATTGCGATAATCCTTGGAGATTTTTGGGTGACCAAGTGATTGCGATAATCCTTGGAGCTTTTTGGGGTGACCAAGTGATTGCGATAATCCTTGGAGCTTTTTTTTGGTTTGACCAAGTGATTGCGATAATCCTTGGAGCTTTTTGGGTTTTGACCAAGTGATTGCGATAATCCTTGGAGCTTTTTGGTTTGACCAAGTGATTGCGATAATCCTTGGAGCTTTTTTTGGTTTGACCAAGTGATTGCGATAATCCTTGGAGCTTTTTGGGTTTTGACCAAGTGATTGCGATAATCCTTGGAGCTTTTTGGGATATGGCTCTCTCAGATATAAAATGGTCGCAAATGACTGATATTCAAGGGTTCTGTTTCCTTGATGCCGTCAAGAGAAGCTAGCCGGTACGTCCCGGGTCCTATTTTGCTATCAATGACATATGGACCTAACCAATTTGCCGTGAACTTGTCCCTTAGGTGGGACGGCAAATTAGAGTTCTGTTGGTTTTCCTTCAAAACCAAATCACCAACCCGAAAGTCCCTTAGGTGAACTTTCATGTTGTAAGCTTTCTTAAGCCGCTCTTGGTAGATACGTAAGTGCTCGAGAGCATTAACGCGTCGTTCGTCAAGCAACGTAAGTTGGTCTAACCGGGCCTGCCGCGCAGTGTCATCATCGATGAACTCCTGCATTGATATGCGTAGGGAAGGAATTTCCAACTCGAGAGGCATTACTGCCTCTGAGCCATACACCAGCAAAAACGGAGTTGCCCCAGTTGGCGTTCGAATGCTAGTGCGATAGGCCCAAAGGGCAAGTGGGATTTGGATGTGCCAATCCTTATGACTGTCTGTGACCGTCTTTTTAAGGATGGCGACTAGCATTTTGTTTGACGCCTCTGCTTGCCCATTTGCTTGCGGATAATAGGGTGTTGAAAAGCTGTGCTGAATTTTGTACTTTGTGGTCAAAGCACGCACGTCTTTGTTCTTGAATGATGGCCCATTATCCGAGATTATTTTGGATGGAATACCAAAACGACATATGATGTTATGCAAGATGAACTCCACAATGCGGGGTCCTGTCGTAGAAGTTAACGGAATTGCTTCCACCCATTTAGTAAAATACTCGTGGCCGTTATGATAAACGTGTGATGGCCTGATGATGCAGGGGAGATCTTTCCAATTAGATCGAAGCCCCATTGCGAAAATGGCCAAGCGGACTGGACTGTCTGCAAGGCCTGGGAAGGTACGTGCATCAAATTGGCATGATGTTGACATTTCACGCACTTCTTGACATATGCGCAACAATCTCGCTCTAAAGATGGCCAATAATAGCCCATGCGAAGAATGCGCTTTGCGATGGCCATACCACTAAAGTGACCACCACATGTACCGTCGTGCGCTTGGGCGACTGCCCAAGTGGACTCTTGCTGGTCCAAACAACGAAGAAGAATTCCGTCATAGCTGCGACGATACAAAATGTCTCCTATCAAGACATACTTAGCCGCTTTCTGCTTGAATGTTCATTTTGCGGCGTGCGTCAATCCAAAGGGAAGATTACCTAACTTGAGGTAGTCTCTAATGGGTAAATACCAGTCCTGTTGATCAGAAACCTCGATAGTATGAACAGCCAATCCCTTTCGAAGTTCTTCCCTAACAAATGCTGAATGGGATAGAACTTGTAAGAATAGCGTTGTGTTGCTATTAGTGGGAGTGGGGGAAAACAAGGACCCCCAGTTGGCACATTTCAGACGATCTCGGATTCGAAAGAACTTATCCGAGGATGGTTCAATCTGGATCATGTGGATTCCTGGCGTCAAGTCTGAGCTTGCGCGCTCTATCACGGATTGCGATAAGGTTTTGACTTGAATAGTTGTCATATCACCGGAAAGGTCTTGCGGGATTAGTGACCCCAAGGAGGCCATTGTGTCCGCAAAATGATTCGATGATCGAGGGAGTGCCTCGATGTCATACCACTCAAGTTTTGCCAAGAATTTGTCCACGAGGGCTTTATAGGCCTTCGAACTGGGCATTTGCATTGATATACCCCTTTGACTTGATTGACTATTAACAGCGAATCACCAAAGATGTTCAATCATTTGATTTTCATGGCGATTGTTGTCTGAAGACCTAGGAGCAAGGCTTCATATTCGCATTATTGTTGGTGCACTTGGAAGTTTAATTTAAATGACAGGGGCATTGGAGCACCCTGCGGTGTGAAGAATACAATTCCCGCGCCACCACCTTGCTCGCATTTAGAACCATCGAAGAATAGGGTTATGTCTGCCTGTGACTCAGGCTCATCAGAATCTGGCGATTCTGAGACATGGAAGACCCCATCATCGGGTAGTTCTATGACCAGAGGCTGATCGTCTTCAAGAGGAGCCTCCGCTAGTTGATCGGCTATGACTTGTCCTTTGATAGATTTTTGCCCAATAAACTCAATGTCAAATTTCGTCAACAACATGATCCATTTCGCCGTGCGACTACTATGATAAGTATGACTCATCATGTATCGCAATGGATTCTCCTTAGACACAACATACGTAGTGTTGCTCAGCATGTAGTGGCATAGCTTTTTGGTAGCAAACACCACCGCCAAGCAGAGTTTCTCAACGTATGCATAGTTAAGTTCGTAACTGACCGGGGTGCGGCTAAGATAGTAAGTAGCCTGTTCTTTGTGAAGTTCATTCTTTTGGGCTAGCATGGCACCCAGTGCCACCTCAGTAGCTGAGATGTATAAGTAGAATGGCACTCCTGGTCTAGGCGGTGCCAATACTGGCGGCGAAGCCAAGTATTGTTTGATTTCGTCAAAGGCTGACTGGCACTCGTCATCCCAGTGAAATGTAACTCCCTTGTGCAATAATTTGTTCATGGGTCGGCATTTGTTAGATAATTGCGCTATGAAGCGTTTAATCGACGCGACCTTTCCTTGCAGACTTTTGAGCTGCTTGATAGTGGTTGGGGGAGCCATTTCAAGGATTGCCTTGACTTTCTTCGGGTCCACTTCGATGCCTCATTTTGAGACTATAAAACCCAAGAGTTTTCCGGATGTGACGCCAAATACGCACTTCTTGGGATTCAGTCTGACCTTATGCTCTATGAGGCGATCGAGAATCTTGCTTAAGTCACCGAGATGATCTGAGCGCAAAAGAGACTTGGCTAACAAATCATCCATGTAATCTTCCATAGTTTTATGCATGTAATCATGGAAGATATATGTCATGGCACGTTGGTAGGTAGCGCCCACATTTTTAAGGCCAAAAGGCATGACCTTATAACAAAATGTCCCCCAAGGCATTGTGAACGCCGTTTTTAGTTGGTCTTCAGGATTGATACGAATTTGATTGTATCCCGAGAAACCATCCATTAGGGAAAGCATTTCGTGACCTGCTGTAGCGTCTACCAACGCGTCGATGCTTGGGCAAGGGGAAATCATCCTTAGGACTCGCTTTGTTTAGATCTCAAAAATCGGTGCATATGCGAATCCTCCCATCGGGCTTCTTGACGGGAACCATGTTGGACAGCCATGGCGGATAATCCATGCAGATGACAAACTGTGCATCCAACAACTTTTGCAATTCATCTTTGACCATCAAGGCCACCGTTGGGTGCATCTTTCATAGTTTTTGCTTTACGGGCTTGATTGTCGGATCAAGCGTTAAATTATGCGTGACTAGCTGTGGGTCTAGTCCCGACATGTCTCTGTATGACCATGCAAAAACCTCCTTCTTCGCTTTGAGAAGGGTAATGTAGTCGGCTTGCTCTTCGAGGGATAAGCTTACCCCCAACTTGATAATCTGTGGATTCGTTGGGTCTAAGCCGATGTCTACGTCAGTCATTTCCTCGACTGACATGTGGGATCCGTCCTCCAACTGATGTGGAGTCGGGATCAAATGGATATCATTGGCTGAGTTTAAATCTGCGTTTGGAACCTCGGGTCCCTCTTCAGCCTGAAAGATATCTTGAGTTGTCCTTGAGGTAAAATGAAGCATTTCCCGAAAGGCCAATACTCTGATGGTGATAGGGGTGAATTGACGCGATCCCAGTCGATGGCATCTATGTCTAGATGCAATGACCATGATGGATCGGCCAGATTGCGGATGGGTGCGGTCAAATCAATGGAGATCATGTGGATGGAATGAATTTGGTCTCCATTACCGCGGGTGTTATCGCTCGAACATTCTGGGTGCTCCCTATGCTCTGGATCTGGTTCTGTAGGGACGGGTATGAACGGATCAGCCCTATGTGCTGATAGGAAGACGGGGTCTTCCCTTGGTACTGATGTCATGATAGGGTCTCGAGGTGGGCGTTGCTCATCGTGAATATAGAGCCATGGATCCAACACTAGGTCCCACCCCGCTGGGTCTACCCACCATTCATGCCCTAATCGTATGCCCATCTGTCCCATTAGATCTTCATGAGTTAAAGGGCGGTAATGTCGTCGCGCATGTCTGAGATAGTCCATCTCAGTTTCATCTTCTGAATCACTTTTGGAGACCCAAAATTGTTCATTCTCTTCAGCAACTGTTACTTGCGACGTTGAGGACTCTCCTTGTTCTAGTAAGTTAATCTGGTCCCATTGCGGTTGTTCCACTCTTGGTGGAGGGACCTGATTCTTTTGACACTGTACTGATTCAACTGGAACCTCTAAGGGGAATAGCTTCAAAAAGATGTCCGAAAGTCGTTGCTATTCTCTTTGAGGATTAATGTCTGAACTTTCGCCTCTCTCTAGCAAAGGAGAGGGATTACTGCTGTTGCCAAGGGTGTTTGTTGACCATGGGAGGTAGTCTCCCAATGTATATTCTGTATTTGGATTGGCATAAGGATCTGGTGCCAATCCCCCCTTTTTGCCTATTTCTAGGCTTTGCATATTGTCGACCAAGATGTCTAAGGGCAGGGGGTGGTTGAACCCTACTCCTGACTTATCATATGGCATCTGATATCTTGGTTGGCAAAGGACCCGCATCCCTTGCTCATATCTGCCTAGCCCGTATCCATGCCAATTGCATTGGCCGAGATATTTTAGGGCAAAGTCTGGGTTTGACAGATAGTTGATGTTTTCAACAAAAGGTTCTTCGTCTGCTTCCTTTTGTTTGCATGGTTCAAGACCATGATCAAGGCCCCCATACACAAAATTTGTCTGGTTTGGTGGGTAGCCTAGAGGAACAACTGTCCCTATGGGAAGGCGAGGTCTTCCCATGTCCTGTACTGACTCCAATGCGGGGGTTGCCACAACATTTTGCACTAAATACTCCCCTAGGCCCGTATTGGCCATTTCAACAGTGATTGTTGATGATTGGGTGGGAGGAAACGGGAGTCCTTCCTGAGTCCATTCCATGTTCGGCATTTTAGGAGTCTCTGCTTCTGCTGTGTGAGGTGTTTCTTCTGTTGATACCGTTGAAATTGTGGGCAACCCCTCTTCTAGGGACTTAGCCTCTTCCATGATCTGTTTTCCCTTGTCCTTCTGTTTGGCCATGGCAAGTGGCATTGATAATGAAGGAGCAGATGATGAAGACTCACCTGGCTGGGATTTTGTTGATTTGGTCACCGGTGGTGCCTCCGGTATTGGACCTCTGTTTAGATGGATTTAACTGGAAATCCAAATGCGTTGAAGGGAGGGTCGATTGAGGCATGAATTGTACCGCATTGCAATACTTGAAGGGCTCTAAGTCCATTGGGACTACATGTATTTCTCCTTCAAAAGCATACTTTAAGCATTGGTGAGCGATCGAAGGGACACACTTCATGTCCCTGATCCAAGGCCGCCCTAGCAGTATATTATAAGCCATCTCGCCTTCCAACACATGGCACAAGGTAGGTATTGTCTTTTGTCCTACCTGGACAGGCAGAACAACTGTGCCGACTGTCGAGCATATTGCATCGTTGAAAGCTCGTAGTGTGTATGTGGAGGCTGTGATGTGAGAGGCTGGCAGCTTCAAATGTTTTAAGGCTGCAGTGGTAATGATGTTACTGGATGAGCCAGTATCTACCAACACTCTCTTGTACGGGATCCCGTTGACCCGCACGATAACGTGCAGGGGTGGATCTGCCATGTCATTCGGTATTGTTTTGACTTCATCTTCTCTGAAGGTGATGACCGGCTCCGTACATCGTTTCACATGTCCTACGAAGTTGTTGAAAGAATTTGCTTCGTGAGGCTGTAATTCGATGGCTTTTAAAATGTCCATAAGAGCTTCCCTATGGGGTGCTGACCGTTGAATAAGCTCGTAAATGGACAGCCTAGCCGATGTGGTCCGCAAACTCTGCGTGAGTTTGGTCCGTATCGTGACCTCGGGTCTAGGCGGAGGCAACCGCGTTGGGCGTTGTTGAGGCTGCGATGTTGTCGAAACTTCCCTCGTAGCTACCTCGGGGGCAACTCGCCGGGTACTTTTTGTTCCTTGTCACTATACTAATCATTCCCACAAATCCTTGCATGGGAAGATTCTGTCGCACCTCGTTAATCTGGAGAGGTTTTGCCTGTGCTTCGTGGGTAGGCAAAGGGTCCTTGAATACCCCCATTTGTTGATTATTTGGCGCTATGGGGTTGTCCACGGCCAATGTTCTATTGTCGATCAAATCTTGGATTAATTCTTTGAATTTCCAGCATCCATTCAAGTCGTGTCCTCTCCGCCTATGGAATCTACAATACAATTCCTCTCTGTATCCCCTAGGCTTAGGAGCGTTAGGGTCTATAGTTTGGATTTCTGGCAGAGTGACCAAATTTGCCGCTGACAAGCGGTCAAATAGGGAGTCCCTAGACTCCGTGTAAGGGGTGAATTGTCGCCTAGGGCGACGCTGCTGATTCTGCTCCTGTCTTCTATTATCTCTTTCATAACCAGGAGGCACTGCCTGGTAATTAGCCTTTTGGGGCTGCATTTCTTGCACAGGCATGGGAACATTTATCGCAACTTGGTTAACCGCAGCATGTTGTGGTTGCGTTGTCCCGATTTTAGTGGTTTTATTCCACTCTTTCTTTTTAGGCTTGGCGATTGCGCCTTCGCCTATTTTGATCTCTTCTATAACTCTGGCTTGCGCCAAAGCTTCTTCTAAGTTGGCGTATTGTTGCAGCTGCAATAGCCCAGAGATCGATTTCAAGCAACTTTTTGCGAACATCTATGTGAGATCAGACATAGGGGGACGGTAAGGTAACTTAGAAAGCAAAGCTCTCCATCGATTCCCGTATGCTGCCATTGTTTCCTCCTCAAATTGCCTGAGGCTAGCCAGATCACTCAGTGATGCCTTCTTCCTTGTGTTGAAGGCAAAGCGTTCAAGAAACGCATCTACTAATTGATCTAGGTTGCTTATGCTGTGTTTGGGTAATTGTGTGAACCAATCCGAGGTAGGGCTTGCGAATGTGGTTATGAATGTTCTAAGCAACAATGCGTCATTATCTTGGATGCCGAAGCATTGGCTTAGAAATCTTGTAACATGTTCTTGTGCATCCTCTTCACCTTTAAAAACTGCCAATTGAGGCAACTTGAAGTGTTCGGGGTAAAGAGGTGTAGGCACTGAGGGATGCACCGGATGACTGCGGAGTTGACGTAATGTGGGTTTTTGATGCCCAGCAGCTTTTGTCTCCATAGACTCTAAACGCTCTAATAGCGCTTGGTATGCATCGGAAGATTTTATTTCTTCCTCTTTTGTTCGCTCCCGTTGTAAGTTATGGTAGACTGGAGGCCTATGAAGGGGTGGCCGAATGGCAGCCCTCCTTCCTTGATGGGGAGTTTCAACATATTCTACGTCTGGTTCATACTTGTAAAATTCTTGAGGAGTCTCTGAGTGAAGCCTATGACCATGATTGAATCCCTGCTGATGGTACCTATCATTGTTTCGGGAAGTGGCCTCTCTCTCGGTTCTATAAGGTCTCGGAGGCAAAGCTTGACGAGGTCGAGGAGACCTGTCCCCGCACCAACGGATTATGCCTCTCATATTGTTCGGCTCTTTGGGTGCGAGGGGTTGGCCCCCTCTCAGGTAGTTCATAGCGTAACTCATCCGCTTCACGTTGCATGCGCTCTCTATCCAAGCGGTGTCGATACTCTATCTCCTGATGACTTTGTTTAAGCCGCATGATTTGGGCTTGACGGGTGGCATGTCTGGCGACTATCGGGTCAATTTGGTCTACCCTATTTTGCTCAGGAGGCTTAAGTGTTTCTCCTATGTGTTTGCCTCGATTTTGATGATCTAAAATTTCAATGGGTCGCTTCCCTCTGTCGAGGTAGGCGGCATGTACTCGAGGCTCTGGCCTCAGTGGGTGATCATGATATCCAGCTGGTGCGGAAGCGCAAGGTTCCCGCACTGTATGTTGTTGTCCTTGAGGAATGCGATGATCTTCCTCGTGCTCCCTCTCATGGGTGTGAAAGGGGCGGGCGGAGTTAGCTCGCCCTGTGTAAGGAGCCCTACGCTCTGGATTTTGTCTCTCTATTTCGATGGGAGGTAAAGAAGGGACGCCATATCCACGTTGTCCCTCCAAATGGACAGTGTGCCTCTCTAGCGCTTCATCACGCTGTGGCCACTCATGTCTAACCTCAGAAGGCGATTCTCTGTTTACATCGAGGTCTACATGTAAAGCGTCTTCCCGAAAGGGGCTGCTTTGAATGGGCATACCCCATCGAGGATTCTGAATTGGATTCTTTTGTAGGCCAGACCGATAAGGCGGTATGACCAAGTCCTCAGGACTGAAGCGAAGGCGACTTGTGCCTGCTTCTTGTGTACCTTCCGGAGCTTCTGCCCTTGATTGGGCTTGGCTACGGGTGTACACCATTGTGGTGCTTCTCTACTAACTAAACATATTTTTATCTCGTTTATGATGATTTTTATTTTTGTCTACACTAAGCAGAAATGAACACACGCATACACAAACCGTGATTATCTCTTTTAAGGATTAATAGTGTGTCCTAAACTGGTTTAGTGCATTTTGATGTTTTGTTTTGTTTTTGTAGGTTTTGAAGAACGTTCAAATGCATTATGACGGCTCATATAACTCCCAAAATGGTAGCCCCTTCAATATACCAACCAGGCCGATATACCAACCTCTCTATATACCCGCCCTTACGAGAGGGAGACTATAGGTACGTGAGAGCAGAAGGTACGTGGTACGTAGGCGGTACGGAAGGGGGATTGTCCTATTAATGGCACCTACCATAGAAGACTTATCCTCATGCGCATGGGAATCACCCCAGCGACACTCGGTCAGCTTTCGTCAGGATTTACGCCTAACAACAATTGACAATCGGGGAAATGGATGCAAAGCTAAGCCAAGGTGGTGATGAACCCACCGTTGGTCTTGCTCAAGGGCTGGGGTCTTACGACCAGCTCCTTGGTTTAAAGTTGTTGCGTGATGTGTGTGTGATTCCTTTTATTTGAAAAATGAAACATGCAGCAACACTACTTTCTTTAAGCACGCAGAATTTGAAAGAAAATAGAAACAAAAAAGCAAAAAATAACAGGAACAGTTTAGAACCCCTACCTTTCTCTGCCCAAATCTGTTGTTTTTTGATCTTCGGCTATGAAAAGTTGCAGACAGAAATTCGTCCCTTGGTGAGACGAATTACAGAACAGAATTCGTCCCTCCCGAGACGAATTTGAATTCGTCTCAGGGTCGGACGAATTTCAGTAAAGCAATCGCCACAATCAAGGACGAATAACGATCAAAAACAAAAAAGGTACCTGTCAAGCACAAAACACAAAAATTTAATCAGTTTATGTGATCTTAAAAACCAGGGAACAGGGTCCCACCGTGATCGCCACTGAAAGCACGAGATTTCGGGCGAAGGAAACACTACTTGCGATGCATTCAAAATCAAATACGCTTAAGTCCTAGAAATGTAGAATGCATGAAATGAAAGAGACGCATTGAAATGAGATACAAGCAAATGGAGAAAACACAGCCCTTTCATTAAACTCTCTTGATCTCTGTTACAAATACGCCTCCTCCCTTTTTAGGGGCTAGGAGCGTTAAAAGAATTTGATTACAATCGAGACTTAAGGTTCCTCTTTTCGCGTGCCCACACTTGAAATGGGCGGGCCAAGATGATGCCGTCGCTGATGTTGATGAGTCCTTAACCTCTGCTGCTCCTCCTGCGAACAAAGAAACAACAAAGATGTCAGTAGCACTCTGTTGCAAATAGTAAGTGTTTGTTCTCTAAAATCGCCAAAAGATGCATGTAAATAATTAGCCAAATCGATAGACAAAATGACTCTAAATGACCTGAAAACCTGATAGAGGACAGAAGACATCACCATAGGGCCACTGCCATTGAGACAGTAGGCCAATCTACCTTCAACTGGAATTCGTCCCTGGGCAGGACGAATTTCGATCGCTATTCGTCCCTGGGTGAGACGAATTCTTTTGTGTTGGAAAAGCCGAAGTGGTACTGCTCCAATGTCGAATCCCGAGACCTCCAAAACACCTAAAAATAGGGGGGTTATGTAATTGGGGCCATTTTGGGATGACCCAGATGGTCGGATTCTCCCAATTTGGCCTCTATCCTCGGGAATTCGATGTCGCCACCTGCAAGTTAGTAGGACAACAAAGCGACAAAAGGCATGATAAAATCTGATCAAAATGTTATGAAATTGAAGCTATGAGTTAACCAAATAGAATAACATGAGATGCAACATGAAACAATAATCTAGAATGCTTTTGGAATAAAACTTAGAAAGTGCGGGGGTGCCCAAGTGGGCCTCCCACCGTTGGCACTTGATCTTGGCGCCAATCCACTAGGGATGGGCCCAAAACCTCTTAGGATTGGGATGTCTACGAATTGGTGGTGTAAGGTGGTCAAATGTTGGATTTGGGTTGGATCCACGCTTCCAAAAGCCACCCAATAACCTCCCTTGCAAAAGAGATTAGTGGATGTGAGAAGGTGAATCAAAAGGATGCAAGTGGGTATTCAATCGGACAACACTTCGTTGCTTGAAATCGCCTCCAATCTCCCTATTGGGTGAGAAAAGTCCCACCTTTTATAGACCCATGGGGTCTCTTTTGAGAGGGAAGCATAAGCGCCATGTGTTGGTCATAGGTGCCATGTGGCGATCAAGTCTTCCCATGAGGGAGGGGAGTCCTCCATGACTTGGGCTTTCATAATCGCCCTTGTGACAGTCCTCTAACGGCCTATCTGTCCACCCACACACGCGTGCGAGGCAGGAGTCATCAACTGACTGTCCTGGGCTGCCACTTGGCGCCATTCTTCTTTTTGCCCATTAAACTTGGAATTCGTCCTTGGGTGAGACGATTTCAGAATTCGTCCCTGGGTGAGACGAATCCCAGTTAGTATTCGTCCCTGGGTGAGACGAATACTGAGCAAAGTGTCTAAATGTACCAAATTGCCTCTTGACCTTACAAAATTGCTATGAAAGTGGTTAGGACCACTTTTTGACCTCTGAGGGCTGCCCTGGGGGCTGTGTTTGTCAAAGCGATCAGTGTTTGCAGTCACATAATCGGATTGGTGTTGTTTTGGTGTCTACAATATAAGTATAGAGAAGATTTTTTCAAGGGGTGTAGCTTGAAATACAGAGAATTCAACCATTTTTTTCTTTGAATTTTCTCAAAACTTTCCCTTACTACAGGGAAACTATAAGTGCAAGAGATATCCAAAAGAAATAATGGATGAATGAAAAATATATGCCAGGCCTTTATACCAAGTGCCTCTAAAATCCACCCTTATGTGAGGGAAAATATAAGTTTTTAGTGGTAATGATACATGGAACGTAGGCAAATATATTTTGAGGATGAAGATATTAATTTTAAACACAATTATATGTTTCTTTTATATAAACGAAAAATATAAAAAGAAGTTGATTGTTTTTAATATTTCAAAAATAACACCTTAGTGAGAAAAGATTTAATATCTCTTCCTTACAATATTAATTTGAAATATGTTAACATAACAAATATGAAAACTAGTTGAGTGTTTTAATATTTCAACAATAACACCTTAGTGAAAAAATGTTAAAATATCTTCCTTACAATATTTATTTGAAATAAATATGTTAACATTAAAGAAGAGAAATGAATTTAAAAAAAAAAAACTAGAACTCCTTTTGATAAAAATTGTTATAACAATATCTACTTATTAAAAAAAATTAGTTATTCCCTTAAAAATATAATAAAAATAGGAGAATTATTTTAGAGAGTGTAAGCATATGCAATTTTATATCTATTAATTACACCTCTAAATAAATATGCCTAAAAGGAAAAAAAATGAGGAGAAGATAGGACAAAATATACAACCTCCCCTAAAGAGACACAAATGTGCATTAAATTACACATAAAAACCCCCACACAATTTATTATTTATTGGTTACAATTGAATACAACTTTTCAAAGGCCCTTTAAAAGGCTCTTTGAAGAGGAGTCCAATTTATACTTTGAAATCAATGTTTTTAATAACCCTTTTAAAAAAAATATTTGGAGGAAAAAAATTTAAACAATGCTTTTTGGGACCTGATAAAAGACAGGTGAAAAAAAGAGAGGTAACCTATTCAGATAAGAGGAGATACGCTCAACATAAATGAGAGTGGTAAAAAAATATACAGGTTTATCGGATTAGAGGAGGCACTCGAGGAGATGAAAAATCCCTCCAAAACTGGCTTAAAAAAAAATTCCCTTCTCTATAGCGACGCTGGTTCATTCCAGGTGGAGCTAACTCAAAATCCGAGGACATCGAGAATGAAATGATGCCACCGTTAGTTATCTACAAAATTTTTGAGATGAGAGCTCAGTTTTCATAGAGATTTGTGTGAAAACATTGAGTTTTTAAGAACCTTACCTACAAAAGAAATTAGAGATAAAAATAATTTTAAACTTTGAATCAGTCAAGTGCAAGGAATAAGAGATAATAAAACAATAGAGATGTGAGTTGTTCTTCCACCAGGTGAGAAGAATATAAGGAGCAATGTGAAAGAGAGCACTTTATCCAGATAAACTTAGTGAGAAGATTCAAAGCTACGAAGGAGGATGCCGAGAGACACATGTGGGTGGCACACCAAGCCTAATGTTCTTGAAGAAAAAACACTTGAAGCTGAATTAAAAAAATAAATTTTCTTGCAGAATATTTTAGAAAAAGACTATACTTTGAAATAAGTAAGTGCTAGGAACCAAGTGTTAAAACAATAGAGATGTAAGTTATTCTTCCACCAAGTGAGAAGAATATAAGGAGTGATGTGTTAGAGAGCACCGTCTCCAGATACACCTAGTGAGAAGATTCGAAGCTACGAAGGAGGATGTAGAGAGCCACATGTGGGTGGCGCACCAAGCCTAACATACCCGAAGAAATCACACTTGAATCTGAATAAAAAAATATATCTGGTTAATAGAAAAAATGGATTCATGATTTAGCTATATTAATTGCACTATAAAATCATAAAATCTAATTGCAATATTTCGGCCAAAAAAAAAGTATGAGCCACGTATATGGAGGTAGCGCCAAATAAAAATTTGGGCCTCGAAAAAATAAATGTAGCACCAAAAGGATATTTGGTCTATGAACTTTAAATAAAACACAACTTAAATTTTTATTTTGGACCACGAAAAATAGTAAATGAATCGAAATGAGGAATGAGAAATATATTTTTGAAGAAAAAAATTCTCAAGCATGAAACAATTTGAATTCATATATTTTAACAATGAAGATTTTTCTAAGAAAAAATATGGATAAAAAACTAACTTATTGCATTATAATCAATCAAGTTAGTCAAATAAAAATCCAAACAAGTGAACCAGATCCTTAGAACCTTCAAGAGAGAATGCTAGAAAAATTTATCCTTCTCTAGTACCATGTTATAATTTCACAATAATAGATATGCAAAGAATTACACAAAATATGAAGAGAAGAGTGGAACTGATTGATTTATTTTAAGGATCAACTCTGTATAAAAAGTAGAGTTGATCATTGAGAGTCGTTGGATTACAAAAACTCATCAAACCTGATGAAGACACCACTAAGAGTTCTCCTGAAACATGGAGTGGAAACTCAAGTATCTATCCTAGTGGATATTAAGATAATATTCTCTTATTCTAACAAATTCAACATTTTTCAGCAATTTTAGAAATTGCAACATTTTCAACATTTTAAAAAAATTGTAGCAATTTCAACATTTTTAAAAATTTGTAGCAATTTTAACATTTTCAACATTTATCAAAAATTGCAACAATTTCAAAACTTTAAGCATTTTTTTAAAAAATTATAATTTTAGCATTTCAACCATTTCAATTTTTTTAACAATTTTACATTTGGTTGATAGAAGATGTTGTTCAGAAGGCTAGACTTGAATATTGTTATGGCCCACTAGGATGCATGAGGACATGCATCAAGATAAGTAGAGGGAAATGATGAACAATAAAATACCTCATTATTTCAATGTTTTTACACATAAAAACTACCTATTTTGCCTAAAATATGCCAAGTAGTTTAATTATTATTTATGTTTATGTTGAAGTTAACATGGTAATTGTAGAAAATGATATGTTTCTATTTGAATAGGTCTTATGTAATTTTATGGTTATTTTACATGATTTTAGCAATAAAAATGTTGTTGGTCAAATATCTGCCTAATTGATAAACACTGTGTTTATGCGCCCTGGATACACCAACATTGAAAGGCCAAAGGAAAGAGATGTCCTTTGTGCCAATATGTAGAAAGGGTTTCTTCTCAAACTAAATCCTACACTAGTAAATATTTTTTTTTTGAAAAAATTGAAAAAACTTGTATTAAAATAGAGAACAATTACATAAGGGAGTAAACACATCCCAGCCGAGAGCAAGAAGAAAGATTACAACAAGGCGCAAAAACGTGACATGTCACAAAATCGTGGCATGTCGCGATATCGTGACAGCAACCCAACCGAGGCCATGCCAGAGAAACAAGTCACGAAATCATGACATGTCATGAAATCGTGGCAGCCAAGCCCCGAGGCATCTAAACACAACAAGCGTCGTGAAATCGCGATGACAAAACCTCAAGGTGCCCAATCACCAAAAGTGTCACAAAATCGTGACGAGATTTCCAAAAGGTGCCTGATCACCAAAAGTATCACGAAATCGTGACGAGTTCTCCCCTTGGCACCAGTGCTGTAAAAGAGTCGCGATATCGCGATGAGTTTTTCCCATGGCGCCAATTCTCCAAAAGTCCTTGGCGACCAAACTGCAAAAGTGTCACGATATCGCGATGAGTTCACCCCTTGGCACTCATTCATCAAAATCATCGTGATATCGCGACGATTTTTCCCCACGGTGCCAATTCCCCAAAACTGTCGTGAAATCGCGACGAGTTTTCCCCTTGGCGCCCAACCTTCAAAATTATCGTGATATCGCGACGAGTTTTCTCCTTGGCGCCCAACCTTCAAAAGTGTCGCGATATCACGATGGTTTTTCCCCTTGGTGCCAGCTTGCCAAAAATGCCGCGAAATCGCGACGATTTTTCCCTTGGCACCCATTCAGCAAAAGTGTCACGATATCGTGACGGTTTTTTGCCTTGGTGCCCAACCTTCAAAAGTGTTGCAATATCGCAACGGTTTTTCCCCTTGGTGCCAGCTCTCCAAAAATGTCATGATATCACGACGATTTTTCCCCTAGGCGCCCATTCAGCAAAATTGTCGCGATATCACGATGGTTTTTCTCCTTGGCGCACAACCTTCAAAAGTGTCGCGATATTGCGATGGTTTTTCCCCTTGGTACCAACTCTCCAAAAATGTCACGATATCGTGACGATTTTTCCCCTTGGCGACCATTCAACAAAAATGTCACGATATCGCGACGAATTTTCCCCTTGGTGCCTATACTGAAAAAGTGTCGTGATATCGTGACAATTTTCCCCCTTAGTGCCCATTCTCCAAAAGCATTGCAAAATCGTTACAACTTCTAGCCACAGGCCCCGATGGCGCAACAGGTTGTGAAATCATGACAGTCTCCCTCCAAAGGCCGCGACGGTGCAACAAGTCACAAAATCGCTATAGCTTCTCTTCAAAGGTAGCGACGGCGCAACAGGTCGTGAAATCGCTACAGCTTCTCTCCAACGGCCGCGACAGCAAAACATGTCATGAAATCATGATAGCTTGCCACCAAAGTTTGCGACGGTGCAACAGGTCACGATATCGCGACAAAAACAACCCTTAGCATTTTCTTTGTTCATTGTCTCAAGGATCGTTCCAGGCCCTGCCTAATCACTTCATCCTCCAAAGGCATGTCACTGTGCAGCTGCACCCCTACCTCTTTCTCAGCACCCATATTTGCAAGGAAATCGGCCGCTTTATTTAGATTTCTACTCACATAAACAAGGATCACGTCATCTAGTTCTCTCCATAGTTCCTTGATTTGAGAGACCAAAATCCTCAACCTCCATGCTTTCAAAGCAAAGTTCCTCATGCAGTCAAGGGCTCCAACCAATATTTGAGAGTTAGATTCTAAAATTATCCTCCTATGGCCATGATTAACTGCACAAATAGAAGAAGCTTTGATAGCAATGGCTTCAGCTTTGTTATTTGTGGTTTTTCCCAATCCCTATAGTTCCCAGTAGAGCACAGTGCCCTCATGATTCTGGTAGACCACACCAATTCCAGCACTGCTCGGATTGCCCTTAGAAGCTCCGTCAGTATTTATTTTAATCCAATCATTGGGAGGAGGTTTCTAGCTGGCTCTGACCTGTTCCTCTTGCTTTTCAACTCCCTCATCCATTGGCCTCGAATCAACCTGAGATTCCTCATTTGCATGGACGACAACTATTTCAGTGACTTTGCTCCAGATGACCTGCCAAACACCATCAAGCATGGAAAACATTTCTTGAAATATTCTTGCATTTCTCTCCAACCACACTTGCCACCAAATGAAATTTAAGCCGAGCTCCCAACCAATTCGAAGAGCTTTAGATTTAAATCTACCCCTCTTCCATATTTCCAGAATGTTAATCCGATTCAAATCACCATTAAGCTAGATTTTATAGTGAGAGAACCAGCGCTTCTAGATCTGGCACGTGAAGGGGCATTCAAACATCATATGATCAGTTGTTTCCTTGTTCTTATGGCATAGAAAACATTGAGATGGACCGATGATACCTCTACACCTGAGGTTGTCGAAAGTGAGAATTCCATTGTGCATAACCTGCCAGGAAAAAAAGTTCACTTTTGACCAACCCTTAGATTTCCAAATCTATCTCCAGTCCTCAATCGGATAAGCAGGGGGGGAGGCTCAGGGAGGATGTTAACATATCCATCTTTAATAGTATAAATTCCAAGGCTCCCATAGCCCCAAGCTAATTCATCCTCCTCGTCTCTCCCTGTGAGAAACCTTTCTTTCAAGATTCTGGACAAGATGGGTGCTAGCTCTGGATGGATTGAAACTTGCCACTCCAACTTCTTAAACTTCTTAAAATTATACCCCCCCAGCTGAGTAGTATTGAAATAAATCTCAATTTGTACCCAACCCTTGGATTCAATGGCAACTTTTATTAGGAGTAACTCAGGGAATTCAACCATGATGGGTGGAAACTGATCCCAAGAATCAGACAAAAAATGGGCCTTCTCCCCCCTCCCCACTTTCCAAAATAGATTTTCTTTAATAACCTGAGATCCAAGCTTGAGAGCCTGCCATACTAAGGATCTAGCACCCTCCAAGGAGAAGCGACCCACCTCATTGGGGTTGACATGACCCAAGTACTTACTAGTGAGAATTCTACTGAATAAGGAAGTTGGCTGGGAAATCCACCTCCAGTACAACTTTCCAGCCAAGGCTTTATTATTTAACCTGGATCCTCTCAGTCCCAGCCCACCTTTTACCTTGGGTTGGGTAACTTTATCCCAGCTCACTAAGGCCCACTTTCTCTCTCCCTTTGGTCCTTCCCACAAAAACTTTTTGGCCATCCTGTCCAAATATTTCCAGATTGTAAGCGGGGCAGCCAAGATAGAGAATTTGTAGATAGGCATGGCTTGAATGACTGACTGTAAGAAGGTTACTCTGCCACCATAGCTTAACCACTTGTGAGACCAGTGATTAATTCTTTCCTTGATACCCTCAAGCAAGTGCCTCCAAGCTGTCAAGTTTCGGCTTCTTGAAGTGCAAGGGAATCCCCAAGTAAACCATAGGAAGAGCAGTCCTAGTAAATCCCAAGATTTCTAAAATTCTGTTCTGAAGCATGTGCTCCAGATTGAAAAAGACCACTTTGGATTTCTTGTCATTAATGACCTATTGGGTAGCCCTGATATATACATTAAGAGTATCCCTAATCGATCTTGCTTCCCTGAGGCTGGCAACTCCCATCAGACCAGTATCATACACAAACTATAGATGTGATAAAACTTCATCCCCCACCCTAACACCCAATAATCTACCTTGTTGTCTTCTCCTCAAGAAAAATATGCCAAGACCTTCAGCCATAATCAGAAATAGATAAGGAGAGCAAGGATCCCCCTGGCGGAGACCCCGAGAGGCTCCAAAATGCTGCAAAGGAAGGCCCTTAATTAGAACAGAGTAGGTTGGAGAAGAGACACAACTCATGACCAACTCAATCCAGTCCTGAGAGAAACCAAAGGCAGCCATCATTTTGGCCAAAAAACTCCATTCAACCCTATCATAAGCCTTGGACATGTCCAATTTTATGAACATCCCTTTATTCCTAGAAGTGTGCATTGAATGAATAGCTTCCTGAGCCAGAACCACCCCATCCAGAATCTGTCGACCCTCAACAAAACCCCCTTGCTCAGATGAGATAATGTTGTGAAGAAGGGGTTTTAGTCGCTCAGCCATTACCTTGGTGATTATTTTATACAGCACATTACATAATGCAATAGGCCTATAATCTAAAATATGGCTCCCCTCCTCCCATTTTTGAATCAAGGTAATGAAAGTGTGGTTTAGAGCTTTATGCATTCTCTTGTTTTCTCTGGATTCTTCAACCATAGCTCTAACATCTTCCTCTAAGCAATCCCAGAAGGCCTAGAAAAACTCAATGGGGAAACCATCAGGACCTGGAGTTTTACCAGTACTCATTCCAAAGACCATAGTTGTTAGTTCATCTCTATCAATGGGTTTGAGGAGGGCTTGGTTTTCATCCTCAAAAATGAGAGCAGGAATGACAGAAATAACTTCATTTTGGTCCGTAGCATCTTGAATCACACTTTCCTTAAAAAGCTTTGAGAAATAATCCATAGCATGGGAGTGTATATCTGGAAGAGTGTCAAAGGAATGACCATTCTCATCTTGAAGGACCTCCATCTTGTTCATCTATCTTTTGGCACAAGCAGTCCGATGAAAGAATTTTGTATTTCGGTCCCCTTCCACTAACCAGGTAGTTATTGCTCTCTGCCTCCAATAAATCTCCTCTTGGTTGTCAATGTCCTCGACCGCTCTACGCAAGGCATCATCCTCATCCTTGAGCTAATCTGAAATAACTCCTTCTCTGAACTGTTTCTGGACCTCATCCCAGTGGGCCACCAACGAAGCTCTTTGGGCTTGGAAGTCAGATTTATTAGAGCGCCTCCAATATTTCAACTGAGTTTTGACATATTGAAGTTGTTTGTGAATTCTGAACATTGCTCTTCCATAAGCTAGACAACCTTCTTCCCACCATTACGGGATTTTCTCCCGAAGTTCTTCTTTCTGTAGCCAAAAATTCTCAAATCTAAAAGGTTTGTGATAGTGTCCCCTCCTAGCCCCCCCTTCCAACAGAATAGGGCAGTGATCAAAAATAGGGCCTGCTAAAATCTGAAAGTTAATGTTCCATTTTACAAACATCTCTTCTGAAAGCAGAAAGTGATCAACTTTCACCTTCCTACTATGTGGATCCCTCCTTTTATTAGTCCAAGTGAAGTTATTGCCAGGACATTTGATGTCCACTAGGTGTAAAGCCTGGACTTGAGTGATCATGAAATGGTCCCTTGGATCCAAAAAAGGTGTTCCCCCTTCCTGGTCTCTAGAAGATAATTTAGCATTAAAATCCCCTGCTACAATCTAGTCTAGATCTTCCCTAGACGCTCTCATTTCATGGACAGCCTTCCACTGCCGCCTCTGGCCCTCCAGGGTTTGAGATCCATAAAATTTAGTAATTAAAACAACTTCTGTCGAGATATTATTCCTAAAAAGAGAAGTGAGAACACCCCTCCAGGCAAGGTGATCTATAGCAAACCATTCCAGAGAGTTCCACAGAGTAACAATCCCCCCCCGAGGCACCTTGGGCAGCCACATCCATGTGACCAAGCACCCTTCAGTTCCGTTGACTATTCTAGACATAAGATCCAAAGACATCTTAGTCTCTTGTAAAAGCAAGAAATCGGTATTGCTATTTTCTAATAACCTTTGAACAGCAGATTGATGGGTTCTGCTTGTTTAAACCCCTCACATTCCAAGATTGTATAATCATGGGTTACCCTGAGAGCAATAAGAATTAATTGTCCTCATTGATCCTCCCATGATCAATTTGTCTCCTTGAGCTGCTAGCAGCTCCTTATTAGATCTTCGACCTGCTCCCTGAGAATTGCTATTTTTTGGTCTTTTTTCAAGCTGGGTTATCCCCAAAGATGGCCTTTCCCTGTTCTTCTCTGCTATACCCATGTGGACATCCTGAGATACTGACTGTTCTGGATTATGGACTACTAAGGCACCAGAAGACACTGGCTATGATACTTCACAGGGATCAACTATCTACTATATGATAGGAGAAGGTCAGAGAGGGGGCTGCCCAGGAATATTAGAAGTTTCCTTGAAACCCTCCAAGCCCTCCATAGAGTGATCCTCTTCATTAACCAATGACGTAAAAATCTCATACCTATTGGCAGGTCTGAGATTAGATTGCTCCTTTACCTCCTTTTTCTTAGTCCGTCTTCTTCTTCTGGGTTGTTCAAAACCCTCTCTCAGAGCATTCTGACTCTGACCAGCTATTAGGATCTGTATTAGGAGTAGCCTTATCCTCCTTAGGCAGGTTTGGCATATCTGAAGGGGCCTCCATTTTGGCATTCATATTAATAGGACAAAAACGGGCTAGACGCCCATGCTTATGGCAAACCCGACATCTGAAGGGTAGGGCCTCATAGTCTAGCTGTTGGATCCAGGTATGACCTGTCAGTTCAATATCCAACTCAACCGACAGAGGCTGGATGAGATCCATCTCAACACAGATTTGAGCGTATACTGCCATGCTCCCGTCAATAGTGTCTCTGGCAACACCAATATGTCTACCAATCGTATTGCCAATCATGGCCAATACCTGCTCACCCCAGAACTCCATAGGAAGGGCATATAATCTAATCCACACTGGTACAGTAGTAGGTTCAACATGAGGGTCGAAGCCCACCCGCCATGGTTGTACAAAAAGCCCTGCCAGGCCATGGTTCTTTTTTGACTCAAAAGCCTTATTTCTGTCGGCTAGAGCCGAAAAGCTGACAATAAAATAACCATTACTAATAAACCACAATGAGTACTCACTGTGGGGTTCCTAGTTTTGACGGATCCATGAATGTAGGAAGTTTAGGGAGGGGCGAATGCCCATGAACTTGCAGATTAGGTCATGGTTCACTCTGTAGAGAACTGATTCTTCAACCATGCTGGGTTCAATGATGATTTTTTCCTGGATTCGGCCTGCGACAGACAACCATTCACCCGATGAGCTGACGGTCGATTCCCAACAACCGTGAAGATCTTCTTGTATGCCATCTTTTGCACTTCAATAGTCTTCGGGGAAGAATTGCCTTTAAATAGATCAGCGTAAGAGCTAGTGTTTCCTAAGTCAGGAGCCAGAGAAGTCCCCATTGGACCCTCCTGGGGCATCGATCGGATCTTCAGATCCCCCGTACCCTAAAGGCACTGCAGCAAGTCCGCAAAAACCAGAGAAAATTCAAGGATGCAAAAACCCTGGTTCAGAGGAGAAAATCACCAGAGCTCGTTTTCCCGCCTTTCATTCTCCTACACTGGTAAATATTAGGGATGCAGGAAAGAAATTATAAATTATGGAAAGAGATAAGAAGTATGGCCACAGGTCGAAGTGTAGGATTTGGGGCAGACTAATAGCAAGAAAACACCCAAGCATAAAATAGCATTTAACAGAAGGAAGAGCATCAAAATAAAATTCCAATATTGCAATAATAACTTTCAAATTAACACTCTAACATTCACTCTCCCACCAACAATATTTAAATCCAAGTGCATAATTTAAACTGAACAACAAGTAAGAGAAGCGAGTGTTTAATGCCTTGTATTAATGCAGAGAGCTTGGAGAGATCTCTCACAAAAATGTCTAACCTCCCTTTTACAATGAATTTTTTCTAGTATTTATAGAGGTTTTCGCCTCTTTCATTAAATACATTGGAGAAAAAAATGTCCATCGATCAGGGAAAAAACAAGAAAAATCCTCCTCGAATTCATTGAAAATCTATTATCCTTGGAAGACAACCTTCAAAAAATCTGCAACTCAAGCATCGGTGCACAGATATTGAGAGGGGAATTAAATATTAGAAAGCGCCCTTACTTCTTTGTTCACCCTTTGACCAGGGTGAACCAACTTTTACATTATTTTTGGGTGCGCACGCAACATGATTTATTGGGATGTGTTCACCCCTAGAAAGGGCGAACGATGCATTCGCCCCTAATAAATGGCGCACGCAAGCTTAAATTTGCATACTTCACCTTCATTGATTATTTGAGCTCATTTGCCCTTCCAAATGGCAAATGGGGTGTTCACCCCTCTCTTGGGACGAACGTGAACATAGTGGAAATTCTTCAAAGTTTCTTGCTCAAACCCCTTCGCTTCTCCATTTTTTAAAGGTTTTTAAAAAATGTTTTCTTAAATAAATTTACATTGAAAAAAATTTGAGGCATGTCAGAGGACATCTTCAAAAAGTGCATCCAAACTTGGTAAAATAATACATATATAATTGTTATTAACTATACTACTGCCATACACACACAAAAACTGAACCATATTTTTAAACAAAAAGAACCCCCAATGTGGTAAATACAAAATAGACAACATTTCTAGTGACTCATGGGGTATCCAGATCCTATGGATGCAAATGAACTTTAGGCCCTTATACATTGGGTGCAGAGTCCTTATCTCTAGCCGATGCAGCTAGAGCCATCTTCTTTTTTGAGGACATATTTTTCTTGGTTGTTGCATGCACGCGCTCTTCTTTCTCCACCTCAGTCGTGACCTTGAGAACTTCAGCACATTTAGCTTCTTTTGATGCCTTTGCCACTGCCTCACGATCGACTACTACCTTTTCTTCTTGCTCCTCAATGGTATCAAAAAGGACTTCATAGGTGTGAACTGCATCATTCCAAGCATAAGTGGTGAATGCTGAGTGACTTGTAAACAAAACGAAGATTTTGCACATCCATAAAACTGATATTCTTTGATCGTTTATCCAATTAATAAAGTGATAGCTCCAAGCACATGTCCTTTTCCATCAAAGGAAACACCTGTGCTTCAACAAGGGGTTCTTCCAAGGCATCAATTTTTGAGGTATCTTCAACGAATTTACTCCATAGTGCCTGTAATTGCTCCATCGAAAGAGGTTCACCCCATTCATCCACAAAGGTGGGAAAACCCAACTGGTCAACAGTCTCAAAATGAGTCATAGAAATGGTATGCTCACACTCAATAACATTGAGGATAGCCCGCCCTTCCCTCACTAGGTCCATGCGCTGAAAGTAGCTATGCAGTGTTATTCGAGCTTGGGACCAAGCGTAATCCATCTCACTGAGGGGGAAAATATGTAAATTGGTGTTCAACAAAGCTTGTATTTTGATAGCCATCTCCATGTAGGGTGAAAGCATCTCCTCTGTAGTGTTAATTAACTATTGCCCAAGCTAAATCTGTATATGTGCCTCCCATAAATACTGCAGTACCTTAACAACATGTGCAACTATTTTTTTGAATTTTAAGTAGACCAAAGGTGAGCATTCTTAACGTTGTCACACGAAAACCCTACAATAGGTGCTACTTTCTCTTCCAACTGATTCTTGAGTTCCATAACCTACTGATAAAGATTATGCATCATGATCCTAGCAGCATCGTGCTCTTTCAGGTGCACCTTGACTTGATTGCACAAGTATTCATTCTCAATGGCCATTTTTCTTGTCTCTCTCCTTTTGGCTAAGGCATTCTTGAGCTCAATAATTTTATTCTGCACTTCAAAATATTTTTCCTTGTAATGTTCACCATGCAGATACAACGAGCTCATATCCACCTGCATATTGCCCATTTTCTCAATTGGATCAATCCACGTAAGATCTTCAGTGATGGTTTCAGAGATGACGTCCTCAGGTAGCAATTCACCCTAGGGTTTCTAAACCAGCGGAGTGAGTGTTGTAATGTAGGATTCCTTGGCAATAGGATCAAATTCCACCTTCTAACTTGGCCACACCAGTGTCAAGGCCTATTTTTGTTGCATGCTCTTTAACTACTGAGAAGAGCTGAAATGCGCTCAATTGATTTTCTCAATGTTTGGCTATTTTTGGACCACCTGTACATCTGGGACTATCTGCAGCTCCAAAAATGGTGTGAAAGGAACACACAATTCTAAGTGACTGAGCCTAGTGGGTAAGGATGACACGGACGAAGGTGGGGGATGGAAGTGGAAACAATGGAAGGAAGATAAATGGTGGATGTGGTGGTAGGTATAGATGTAGTTGCAGTTACACCAACCCTGGGAGGAGCTTATGTGTTTATAGCTTTGAAAATGGAGGTGGTGATGACTGAAGGGATAGGGCACAAAAAGGATTCAACCCAGAAACAAATGAACTAAAGGAAATAGAATACAAAGGAGCGAGAATGAAATGAGAAACAATGATTTCAGGAGTGGAAGAAGTAAGAGTGGAAGAGAGTTCCATGAAAACCAAAGTGGAAGGAATACCAAAGGGTAGAAAACTAGAAGTGGATGAGACAAAAATGTAATAGACAGAACTAAAGAAGAAACTACTGCATACTCCATTTTCTTGATGAATGGAGGTGGTTGTACTAATACCTCCTCTTCTTTTTGAAAAACATATTGCTACTCTTATTGCAACATGAGAATAAAATTCCACCTTACAAATGCATTGAGCCATAGCTGCCTGCCACTTATGCACCATCTCATTCGAAGGTAATCCGATGACCCAGGACAACATGGAATAAATGTCTTGGCTCTTGAACTCTGAAAGTGGCTTGGGCAAATTTGACAGCTGCCCCATTTGCGGCTCTTTGATGAGCTGAGTCTCCATAAACTATTGCAAAGTAACTGTGGAGATGTACCTATCCTCCTGCTCGTCAGTATGAATTTTCTTGTTCACCATGAAGTTTGGAGGCTTTAATCCACATGCAAAAGCCTCTCGAATCTCATCCAACATAATTGTGAAGAGAATATCTCTCCTGGCGTTTCGCACGGCCTTGGTGAAAGGATCATAAAATTGTGCAATCAGTTGCACTAGCTCAGGGTACGGATGAACAGGCGAACACAAATACCATGAAAGCTGAGAATAATGAGGCATCGTGAGCCAACTGTTATGCGAGATGCCCTGACTCACTACTGCCTCTACGTCTTGCCTCAATTGGTCAATCCCCTTGTGCGTAATCAAATAGTCACTGATTTTTGCCATGTCATATTCATAGGGATCCAAATCGACATAGTCATTCCTCCGAGCCTTCTTGGCCCTCGAACTCCTTTCTCTCTTCTTCATCTACTTAGGTTCCTCAGCTTATTCAACATCCTTAGGCTCTTTGTTGCGTCGACCCATTTTGTCTGACAAAATTCTAAAATACATCTGTGATTCTCTGCCCTGAGGAATCCTCTGAAAGCCTTCTACAACTAAAACGTAGGGGACAATGGAGCAGAATATTTTAAAATAAGGAGGAAAAACAAATTCGACCTTTTCACCTTTTGAAATTTATAGGACGCCTCCGACACCTGCTGCAGTAAATGCAAAATTAAATGCAAATATTCTCGAGATGGAATTTTCCTTGAGCTAATAATCGATCACTACCCCCAAGACACAAATGATTTTCTCTGACCTATTGTCGAATCCTCCTGGAAACTTGAGCCTTGTGTGCTCCGCAATCACCTTTAAAAGTATGCCCTAGCATTCAAAGCTTACTAGGGAAGCCAATTTAGCCGCTCGCCAACCAATCATTAATGTTTGCAGCCATCTTGGAAACTTAAACCCTAGCACCTCCCACATTTTAAAATTATTGCTCAATTTTGGTGCTTGTTGCTTCCGATTATTGACACGTAACCTGGAGGTGCATTAATTTCACAACGTGCCTCGAAACTGCTATTTTCTCCTTCAGCAAAAATTCTTCGGGTGCTCAAGAATTCAGTGGCGATTTTAAATTATGCGTGAAAGTGTTTTTCTTGACGTATTAGGGTGACTGTGTTTTAAAAAATTTCATGGGCATACTTCTTTTAAAATCAAGCCTCTTCAAAAAACCTTCAAAATTGCTTTTTTCCTTTAAAAGCGCCTTGCATTTTTTTTTCTT
Organism: Wollemia nobilis; assembly: GCA_028583015.1. Taxonomy (NCBI): domain Eukaryota; kingdom Viridiplantae; phylum Streptophyta; class Pinopsida; order Araucariales; family Araucariaceae; genus Wollemia; species Wollemia nobilis. The sequence continues at coordinate 152,532 of JAQPPZ010002654.1, forward strand.
GCTTTTTAAGTTGATGTCACCCAAAACATGTTCGCCCAAAATATGGGTGAACATCCGGTTCGCCTCTTCCCTAGGGTGAACGCGAAGTCCATCTGCTATCGCCAAAAAAAAACACGAAACATATCTTTTCGGGCGAACAAAAATTTAAAGCCCTCTTAGGGCGAAAAGCCTTTTACTATCTTCTCTTCTTCTTTTTTTTTTTTAGATATATATATATATATATATATATATATATATATATATATATATATATATATATATATATTTGTATCCTTATATACAAAAATCATCAAAGACAAAGAGAATATTTACATATGTACAAAGTGTTACCTTCAACAAACTGAAATCATGAAACATAGGCCTTCAAATGAAGGCCATTCATCGAAAAATGGGAAGCTCATAACCCTCCATATCATAGAGATGGTATGCATTAGTAGAATTTACAGCAGAGATCCGAAATGGTCCCTCCCATATAGCATCAAACTTATGGTGATTCCCTGGCTTGGACTTCTTTTTGTTCCATTTTAAGACCAAATCGCCCACCTGAAATCTTCTGTCATTCATTTTTTTATCAAACCACCTCCTCATCTCAATGGCATGTTCGGTGAAAACCTGGTAGGCCTGCTCCCTATCCTCCTCTAACTGTAACAACTATGCCAACCTTGCATTCATGAGATCGTAATTTTCATCTTCATCTTGAAACATCTGCAAAGTTTGAAGCACTGGAAGTTCAATATGTGTAGGGAGAACAACTTCTTTTCCATAAACCAAAGCATATGGGGAAGTCTTTATGGATTTCTTTACTAAAATGCAGTTGGCCCAAAGTGCTTGATTTAATAGCAAGTGCCAGCTCCTCTTGTTACTACCCATCATCCTTTTTAGAATTCGTAACAAATTTTTGTTGGTAGATTCAGCCAACCCATTCCCCTACAGGTAATAATTGGAAGATGTCTTCAAATAAATACCATATCTACTGGCAAATTCAGTGATCTTGGCTTCGATGAAGGGAGTACCATTGTTAGTGACCAAGGAATCTGGTATACCGAATCGGGTGATAAGGCTTTCTAGAAAAGAGATAACCGTCACCTGATCAACCTTCTTAGTGGGTATGGCTTCTGCCCATCTGGTGAAATAATTTGTTGCTATTAGGATATACTTGTGTTCTATGGAGGAATGTGGATCAATGACACCAATAAAATCAAGACCCCACTATTGAAAGGGTGCTTCCACCTAAATTGGATGCAAGGGCAATGCTCCTTTTCTGAACCTGCCCACATACCTTTGACAACTATCACATTGTTGGCTTATCTTATGTGAATCGGTGAACAGAGTAGGCCAATAATAACCTACCCGAATAATATTCAAAGCCATAGGTCTGCCTGCATAATGCCCTCCAGATAGCCCAAAATGGAATTCCTCCAAAAAATTTCTTTTTGGAAGCATTTACACATCTGAGGAGTACACCATCTATATTTTTATAATATAATCCATTAGGCAACAACACATACCTGAGCGCTTGCAATATGAACCATCGATGTTGTGAGGGATCCAGAAGGTTTGGACACCTTCCAGAAGTAAAATAATCAACCAATTCCTCTATCCAATCCTTGTCACTTGTTGTGTGATTTGCCCAAACCGTTTCACCTATATCTTGTTCATGGATCGTATTTATCATTTTAGTGATAGCACTTTTAGCCAGATCTTGACACAAAGCATGCCCACGAACCAACTTCATTGGTCAGATCTCCACATCATATTCCTGGATCTTTGTGACCCATCCAACCCTCTTGTCACCCAGTTCTCCTTGGATTATGAAGTTTCGAACATCAGGATGAATGACGTACACAACAGTCTTACTCTGAGAAACAAAATGCCAAAATTTCTTAAGCACTTTCATCACCGCATAAACTTGCTTTTCTATAAAATTGTACTTCTCTTGATGTGGTGCAATAACCTGGCTCAAAAAATCAATGGGCTTCTCCTCACCATCACCTTGCTTTTGTGTCAGCACCGCAGCATAGCTCTCATGTTCACCTACTGCATAGAGGATGAAGTCTTTGGAATAGTCAGGATTAATCAGCACCGGTGCTTGAGTGATTCTCTCTTTGATTTCCTGAAATGCTCACTTTCTAACTTTTGTCCATTTAAATTCAACATTCTTCTTCAAGAGCTCAGTCATGGGCTTAACGACTTGAGCGAAATCGACGATAAACTTACGAATGAAGTTTATTTGACCAAAGAAGGACTGTAAATATTTCTTATTAGTAGGTAGTGGTAATTTCATGAGCACTTCGGCTCTTGCAGGATCTATCACCAATCCTTCTTGTGAGATCACATGACCTAGCAACTTTCCTTCCTTAACAATGAAGATTGATTTCTTTGGATTTATAGAAATCCCAAATTCTTGGCACTTCTCAAACACCTGTCTTAGATGAGCAACATGATCTTTTCTGCAATGCGAAAACACAGTCATGTCATCAAGATAAATTACAATAATCCTATTCAGTAACTCACCAAAGGTGACGTCCATAGCTCTCTGAAAAGTAGCACCGGTATTTGAGAGCCCAAAGGGCATCCGTTGATAGGTAAATGTGCCCCACTTGGTAGTAAATGTTATTTTATATTGATCTTCATCTTTTACCCAAATTTGATTGTACCCAGAGAAGCCATCTAATAGTGAAAATCTCTGAGTGCCAGCGACTACATGGAGAATTTGATCAATTTGGGGCAAAGGATAATGATCTTTGAGGGATTCCTAGTTCAAATTATGAAAATCAACACACAAACGTATGTCTCCATTCTTCTTCCTCACAAGAACCAGATTCACCACCCAAGTTGAATGCTTGATGGGGTATATGATCTTCGCTTCCAACATTTTCAACAATTCTACTTTCATGAGGGCTTCAATTTTAGGATTGATAGGGCACTGCTTTTGCCGAAAAGGCTTAGCTCCCTCTTGTAGCTCTATAGTGTGCTGGATCACATTCTTGTCATATCCTTTTAGGTCCTGATAACTCCATGCTACAATGTCAGGATATTCAAAGCACAGGTTCTTAATTCCTTCCAGTTCATCTGATTCACAATCGATCCCGATTTTGATAGTCTTTTCTGGTTCCAATTGCAATTCTCTATATTCTTTGGCATCTACCTTAATCCTATGCTTATCAGCTCTATCATTTTGGTCAAACAAACTTTCTAGTGAAATCAATCCTCTAGGAATATGATTATTCCTTAACTGGATCATTCCCTCCTTTTCCTCCTCCACAAGGACTCTGTCATCTACGCTAGCAGCTTCTCTGAGAAAAAAATTAACTATTTTCTCATCATTATAAAACACTTGCCAGTAGAGGTTCTTATCTGGGACCGAGGGTCTATAGATCACCCTAACTATTTTGGGCCTTTGGACCACTTGCTCGACAGGGGAATAATTCGCACCAAGTGAAGATAGAATATCAGCATGTCTATTCTGCTCTCGAGGAATTGCCTGAATGTTCAAGGCTGTGAAAGCTTCCAAAAAATCCCAGACCCTATTATGGTAAGCTTTCAAATAATGTTGCTTTACCACACATTTATTAGTAACCTGGTTCACAATAATCTTAGAGTCGCCAAAAATTTGTAGCTATGCAATGCCCAATTTCTCTGCCTTTTTCAACCCAAGACATAATGCTTCATACTCAACTATGTTATTTGTACAGCTCCAGGTCAATCTATAAGAATAAGTCCTTTGTATTCCTTCAGGGGAAATTAGTACAACACCTGCTCCTACACCATTTTTACATCTGGCACCATCAAAGAATAGTTTCCATAATTGGGGTGAAACAGGATCTGAAGAATCAAGAACTTCCTTTTCAATCCGCATCGGCTTCTTTATTGAGTAACAACCAATATTTGTCCCGATCATAGCATTAAAGTATATCAATAGAAATTCATCTTCCAGGTGAAGCTCACCTAGTGCTTCTTCTACCAGATCGACTTCCTCTAGTTCTTCAGTCATCATATTCACCGCACTTGATGTCTTTGAATCATGGTGAACTGGTGCAACAAAGAATATGGATCAACTTGCTCATGAAAATTCTTGATCAACAATTCTTCCAACTGATCCCATGAAGTAATAGTACCAGGTTGCAAGGATCGGTACCAATATAATAATTTTCCTCTTAGCAACAAAACCAATAATTTTATCATTACATCCTCATCAGTTATGTCATGGATAGTTGCAAGAGAGGCTACATATTGAATATGCTCATATGTGGTATTTCTAGTACCATCATAAGTTGGAAAAGCCTTTAAATCTTCTTGAAATATTGGATTTGCACTTGCAAATTCAATGCTCTTGAGCTATTCCATGTCAAAAAGTGCCTTGGAGGCTGTTGTTGATGTGGTTGGGCATTTTGAGTCATATTAACAGGAATATGAGGTGTAATCTATGGAACTCTAGTGCTTATGCAAGGCAGAGGTTGGTAAAAGGTGGTTTTAGTACTTATCGGACTTATAGGAGTAGAAAATACACCAGCCAATCGTGAGGATGAAATATATGGTATATGGGATATGTGAGGAAGTGAAGACGTATGGTGAAAAGTGGCTATCTGAGGATGCTCTCCTAATATTTGGATATCGAGTTCATAAAACTCAATTTGATTATTGAGATTCTTGGCTTTCGATCTTGTATTCATGAGAGACAACTTTTGTCATCCTCATGCTTGGGAAATTTTGGGTAAAATTGAGTCACCAGATGTCCTAATTTCTTTAGAAAGGTGAACATCAAACCTGAACACTATTGGAAGTGGAATCCTTGAGGTCCCACCAGGCGTGCCAAAAACTGTTGGTCAAATATCTACCTAATTGATAAAAATTGCATTTATGCACCCTAGATATGACCAATATTGAAAGGCCGAAGGAAAGAGATGTCCTCCATGCCAATATCCAAAGAGTGTTGGTTCCTAAACTAAATCCTACAATGGTAAATATTAGGGATGCAGGAAAGAAATTACAAATTGCAAAAATAGATAAGAAGTATGGCCACAGGCCGAAGTGCAGGATTTGGGGTAGACTAATAGCAAGAAAACACCCAAGCACAAAATAGCATTTAACAGAAGGAAAAGCAACAGAATAAACTTACAATCTTGCAATAATAACTTTCAAATTAACACTCCAACGTTCACTCTCCCACTAGCAATATTTAAATCCAAGTGCAAAATTTAAATTAAACAACAAATAAGAGAAGCGAGTGTTTAATAGAAGTGCAACATATAGAAAGATATCATACACAAAATCACTCACAAATTCAGAAGCTTGAATGCCTTGTATTAATGCAGATATCTTGGAGATATCTCTCGAAAAAATGTCTAACCTCTCTTTTACAATGAATTTCTTCTAGTATTTATAGAAGTTTTCACCTCTTTCAGTAAATACATTGGAGAATAAAATGTCCAGCGATCAGGGAAAAAACAAGAAAAATCCTCCTCGAATTCATTGAAAATCTATTCTCCTTGGAATACAACCTTCAAAAAATCTACAACTCGAGCGTTAGTGCACATATAATGAGAGGGGCATTAAATATTAGAAAGCGTCCTTACTTCTTTGGAAATATGGAAGATTCATAGTTTTTCCTTCTTCGCTTCGAGATCCACAAATACGAGTTACTTCCATGTCTCCTTTATTTAATATACATGATCTAATAATTTTTGGACCTTTGACCAATTTTCTTCTTCACCCCATTTCCTTTTGAGAATGCACACAAAAAATTTGTTAGCCTATCGAAAGGGCAAACGGTGCGTTCACCCCTAAGAAAGGGTGATTGTGATATGACTTCGTCTTGAAAGTTTGTTCGCCCATGGGAGGGGCAAATGGGATGTTCACCCTTTAACCAGGGCGAACAAAATTTTACATCATTTTTGAGTGCGCGTGTGACATGATTTATTGGGGCGTGTTCACCCTTAGAAAGGGTGAACAACGCGTTCACCCCTAAGAAAGGGTGCACATGAGCTTAAATTTTCATGCTTCACCTTCATTGATTCTTTGAGCTCATTCACCCTTCGAAATGGCGAATGGGGCGTTCACCCCTTTCTTGGGGTGAACGTGAACATAGTGGAAATTCTTCAAAGTTTCTTGCTCAAACCCCTTTGCTTCTCCATTTTTTCAAAGATTTTTAAACAAATGCTTTCTTTTTCAAATAAATTTACATTGAAACAAATTCAAGGAGGCATTTCAGAGGACATCTTCAAAAGTGCATCAAAACTTGGCAAAATAATACATATATAATTGTCATCAAATATACTACCGCCATACACAAAAAAACTGAACCATAGTTTTAAACTAAAATAACCCCCAATGTGGTTGTATGTTAGTCTCACAATGACACTAAGAGGGGGGGTGAATCAGTGTAGCTCTTTTAAAACTTAAATATTCAACTCTTAAAGCCGAAACAATGAAAACTTGAAACCAAATAAAACAAGTATAACAAGAGAACATCACACAACACAAGATGTACCGAGATTCACCGATTTGGCAACATCTTCAAAATGACTGTTTGGACTCCCATCCAAATCCAGCCTTTGGAAAGCACAAACTTTACAATCAATTTATCATAACCCACTAGAAGGAGCACCAACCCCTGATTTATCTGCACGAATAGAAAGGAGCACCAATCCTTGATTTATCTGCACCAACAAAAAGGAGCACCAACTTTTGATTTATCTACACCAACAAAAAGGAGCACCAAGTTCTAATTTATATGCACCAATAGAAAGGAGCACCAAATTATTATGGCCTCTTTGAATGGCGTATTTAAAACATCTAAAAAAAATTTGTTTCTCCTTCCATGACTGTTTGTTTTCTCCTTTGATGACTATTCATTTTCTCCTTCGATGACTGTTCATTTTCTCCTTCGATGACTGTTCATTTTCTCCTTCGATGACTATTCATTTTCTCCTTCCCTTGTGCATGCATGTGTTTTGGTTTTCGAAAAGGCTTTTCGTTTCTATTTTGAGGCCCTTCGTTTCCTTTTCTCCACATGGGCATGCATCCGATTTTTTTCATGTGTAACAACCATCTTAAATGATTTCAAATCATTAAATATTAATTATGTAACGTTTTGTCTTATTCATTGAATTTTGTTCTTATGTGACAAATTACATTATTCAATCTTTGATTTATTCCTTATAGGTCCACGTCACTATGCAGTCTTCAGTTTCACTATCTTGGTGTTCATCACTAATATCAAACGCACTATCAACTACTCTGTTCCTTTGGCAAAAATGCAACATGTCACGATATCATGACACTTTTGTTTCTTTTCTTTCCTGCCCTTTTTGAGTCACAAAAATACGACATGTCGCAATATCATGACACTTTTTTTTCTCTGCCTACCTGCCCTTTTTGAGTCACAAAAATGCGACATGTCGCAATATCACGACACTTTTGTTTCTCTGCCTACCTGTCCTATTTGAGTTATGAAAATGTGACATGTCGTGATATCGTGACACTTTTTCCTTCTTGATATTTCTCTTTGCTTTGGACCGTGAAAATGCAACATGTCGCGATATCGCAACACTTTTTTCTCTTTGCTTTGGCCCGCGAAAATGCAACATGTCACGATATCATGACACTTTTTTCTCCTTGCTTTTTCTCTTTTCTTTTGACTGTAAAAATGCAACATGTTGTGATATCGTGATACTTTTTCTTTCTTGTTCTTTCTCTTCTTTTTTGACCATGAAAATGCAACATGTCACGATATCATGACACTTTTTCTCTCTTCTCTTTTGGTCGCGAAAATGCAACATGTCGTGATATCGCCACACTTTTTCTCTCTTCTCTTTTGGCCGTGAAAATGCAACATGTCGTGATATCATGACACTTTTTCTCTCTTCTCTTTTGGCCATAAAAATGCAACATGTCGCGATATCGCGACACTTTTTCTCTCTTCTCATTTGGCCGTGAAAATGCAACATGTCACGATATCGCGACACTTTTTTTTCGTTGGGGTGTTTTACTTTTTCTTTGATCTTTAGCATATGGGCCACTTCGGTCTTCTTGGAAAATATTAAAAAATGTGGGTCCCCAATTTTGGGGTACGTTGTGGAGCAGCCACAACATGAAAAATTTTTCAACTTTGCATGAACAACCTGTAACAACTTCACCCAAACATCAAAAACATCCTCATAAGCATTTAACATCACTGTACATACTCTGAATAACCTCTGAATTCCTGTCCACTGCATCAACTGATGTATCTGACTATGTTGACAATAATGACAATACTGTCACTACACATTTCTCAACACTATAGACACCAAAATAGCACCAATCCAATTATGTGATGACAAACACTAATCGAATTGGCATACATAGCCCCTAGGGAAACCCCTAGATGTTAAACAGTGGTCCTAACCACTCCCACAGTAGTTTTGGAAGGTAAGAGGTCAATTTGGCACCTTTCAGGCACCTTACTCCTTATTCATTCCACCCTGGGATGATTACAAACTAGTATTCATCCCACCTTGGGACGATTAGCAGTATTCGCTTCAGGATGGGGCGAATAGCAGGTTTGACGGAAAAAAGGTCAAACCTTGACAAATGGCAGCTCAAATTTGCCACTTAACTCCTCCTTCGATGCATGGAGTGCGAGTGAGCATTTTTGAGCTCAAAGAGGCAGTCATAGGGGCAGTCATGGATCCCTTAATCATGGAGGAATCTTCTTCCCCTTGGCAAGGTATGATCGCCAAATGACGTCTCTGCATGATCATTCACAAGAGACCTATTGAGCAAGGTGCAGCAACAATATTGTCATTGTTGTCAACACAGTAAGACAGATTGGTTGATGTAGTGGACAGGAGTCAAGAGATTCTTTAGAGTATGTACAGTGATTATCCAAAAGATCGAAGTGGCCCATATACTAAACATCAAAATAAAATCACAAGGAAGAAAATTGTCACGATATCGTGACATGTTGAGCAAGGAAGAAAACTATCGTGATATTGTGACATGTTGAGAAGAAAGGAAAACTATCATGATTTCGTGACATGTTCGAAGAGAAAGTGCAAGCAAGAAAAACTATTGCGATTTCGTGACATGAAAGCGCAAGCAAGAAAAACTGTCATGATTTCGCGACATGTTGGAAGAGAAAATGGCAAGTAGAAAAAGTGTCACAATTTCGTGACATATTGCAAGAGAAATAGTACGGAAGAAAAAGTGTCATGATTTCGTGACATGTTGGAAGAGAAAAAGGCAAGTAGAAAAAGTGTCATGATTTCGTGACATATTGCAAGAGAGATTGTACGGAAGAAAAAGTGTCACGATTTCACGACATATTGCAAGAGAGAGAGTCCGAAAGAAAAAGTGTCACGATTTCGTGACATATTGCAAGAGAGATTGTACGGAAGAAAAAGTGTCATGATTTTGTGACATATTGCAAGAGAGAGAGTCCGAGAGAAAAAGTGTCGCGATATCGCGACATGTACCATTTTCGCGGTCCAAAGCGAAGAGGAAGGCAGAGAAGGAAAAGTGTCACGATATCGCAACATGTCGCATTTTCGCGACTTGAAAAGAGTAGGAAGGAAGAGAAGGAAAAGTGTCGCGATATCGTGACATGTGGCATTTTTGTGACTCGAAAAGGGCAGGAAGGAAGAGAATGAAAAAGTGTTGCGATATCGCGACATGTCATGTTTTCGTGACCCGAAGGTAAGAGAAAGTGCAAAGGAGAAAAAGTGTCACGATATCGCAACATGTGTTTTCGTGACCCGAAGGCAAGAGAAAGAGCAAAGGAGAAAAAGTGTCAAGATATCGCGACATGTCACATTTTTGTGACTAAATGAGGAGAGAGAAAGTAAGAAGGCATAAGTGTCGCGATATCGTGACAAAAGTAAAGAGGAAGAGTATGGAGGTGAAAGTGTCACGATATCGCGACATATAGTGTTTTCGTGCGTACAAGCCAAGAAAAGAAGCAAGGAGGTGAAATTTTTATGATATCGTGACATGTGTTTTCGCGAGTGAAATCCGAGAAGAGGACAAAGAGGCAAAAGTGTCACAATTTCATGACAGGTCACTTTGGCATGAGCTAAGAAGAGAACCCAGCCGAAATAAGATATGTGACAGTTAACTAAAGTTATACGGTAGTTACAGGGGCCATTGTAGAAGAAAATCATGTAGCTAAAATAAGAAGAGTTAACTAAAGTCAGTACGATAGTTACAGGTGTAGTTACAAAGAAAAATCATGCAGCTAAAATAAGAATAGTGAACTAAAGTCAGAATGATAGTTACAGGGCCAGTTACGGGTTGCATGAGAAAATATGGAAGTTAAAAATAGAGTCAGAACTTTGTTATAAAATGAGGTCTGCATGGAGAATTAAAGTTCTACTGAAAAAGAGTGCCATAAGAGAGAATTAAGCAGAGCCGTGAGAGCCATAAGAGTGCAGTAAGAAGCACAACAAGAGGGCTGTAAGAGGGTCATAAAAGAGCAATAAGCAGAGCCTTAAGTGTGTGTGGTGTTTTGGTGAATAACAAGAAAGGTTGGGTTAGCAATAGACCAGTCAGGGTCTTGTATAACCGAAGGCATCTTTATGTCAATATTCTAGTTTTAGAACATAATTCCAAGTTGGTGCTTGGCATCAAGGGTTTGTGCTCCTTCCAGTTGATGCTGGTAAATCAGGGGTTGGTGCTCCTTTTTGTTGGTGTAAATAAATCAGGGGTTGGTGCTCCTTCTAGTTGGTTTTGGTAAATCAGGGTTTGGTGCTTCTTTCTGTTGGTGCAGATAAATCATGGGTTGGTGCTCCTTCTAGTTGGTCTTTGGTAAATCAGGGGTTGGTGCTCCTTTCTATTGTTGTAGATAAATTAGGGGTTGGTGCTCCTTCCAATGGGTACTGGTAAATTGATTGTAAATTTGTTACTTTGCAAAGGATGGATTTGGGTGGGAGTCCAAACAATCAATTTTGAGGAGTAGCCAAAACTAGTGAACCTTGGTACATCTTGTGTTGTGTGATGCTCTTTTGGTATATTTGCTTTATTGAGTTTTAAGCTTTCATTGTTTCAGCATTAAGAATTGAAGATTTAAGTTTTTAAGAGCTACACTAATTCACCCCCCCTCTTAGTGTCATTGTGAGACTAACAATTGTTATCAGAGCTAGTTTCCCTTGTCAGGATAAATTAGCTAGGGTTGATCTTTGAAGTGACACAATGGCAGGTGGTGAAGGTTTCTCATCAAACAAAGCACCATTGTTGGACAGAACTAATTACATAATTTGGAGACTCAGGATGTAGACATATCTTTGTGCTTTGGTATACAACATTTGGGATTCGGTAGATAGTAGATACACAATACCCACCACTTCTCCAACTGATGCTACCAATAAGAAATTGTTTGAGAATAACTCAAAACCAAATAATGCTATCATGTGTGGATTAATGGACAGTGAACTAGTAAAAAATATGAGTTGTAAAATGGCAAAATAAATATGGGACAAACTAAGGAGCATTCATGAAGGAGATGATAATTTCAAGGAGGCCAATTTACAAATGCATTGAGCTCAATTCGAAGCATTAAATATGAATGACGATGAGAACATAGAGGCATACATGCTGAGAGTTAATAGAATCATTAATGCAATTAGAGGACTCGATGAGAAAATGGAAGATGTTGTCATCATGAAAAAGGTACTAAGATCTCTTCCCAAAATATTTGATTCTAAAGTTTCAGCAATAAAAGAAGCTAAAGATCTAAATATTTTTAGTATGGATGAGATGCATGGTTCTTTGACTGCATATGAGATGAGAATAGGAAAAACTAAACCCACAGACAGAGAAGTTGCTTTTAAAGCACATAAACATATTAAAGCAAAACAGAAGCAAACTTTGTTCAGAAACTAATAAGGGGAAAAGAAAAATACAAAGGAAAGCTACCATTTAAGTGTTTCAACTATGGAGGCATTGGGCATGTTGTAGCTAAATGTCCACTTAATGAGAAGGATGAAAGTGATGAAGGATCGCACCAAGAAAGAAGTGACTGGAAGAAAAAAACAAATTTCAAAAATGACAACTTCAAGAAGAAAAGTTTCATCTCCAAGAATGTTAGTTCATCAGAAGACAGCTCCGGTGAAGATTCTGAAGAAGAAACAGATGAAGCTCTTTTCATGGCATTCGAAGAAGAAAAATAGAGGAAAAACAGGAATGTAATGAAAAACTTGAGGCTGAGGCTGAAGTATATCTAGAAGGTGAGTTGATCGTTGCACTTGAAGAGTTGGGTATAGAAAGGAAAAAGAACAAAAGACTGTCCAAGAAGTTGGAAGAATATGGGGATAATATTGAAGATCTCTTCTTGCAAATTCATAAAGCCAAGAAAACAGAAGAAGCCTTGAAGTCACACATAGATGATAAAAGCGATGTTTGCGGTAAACAAGAAGAGGAGATTGTTTTATTGATGAAACAAATAGAAGAGTCCAATACAAATTTCAAATTTAAGAAGAGCATAGAGTTGCTAGATAAAATGATAAGGCATCAAAGGAGCCCCATGTGTAAGCTTGGTCTTGGATATGAAGTTGAACAACCTTCATCTTCTAAATCTGTAGAGAATAAGAAGTCCATTATTCATAATAATGCTTGTAATGGCTATTGTTTTAGATGCAACCATTATGGTCACAAGGCAATGTATTGTGGATTGAATAATAGATCAAAGAGTTATGCTAGTAGAAATACATCTATTGAACACCATGTGCAATGTTTTAAATGTAATGGTCATGGGAACATAGCAAGGTTTTGTCCAAGAACTTTTGTATCTAATCTAAGGCAAGACAGTAGATTTCATCAGACACAAAGAATACAACACAGAAAGGGAAGAAATCATGTGCATCAAATAAAGGAAAATAATAATCCATAAAGGATGCACAAGAGACAACCACCCAAGAGAAATGTTCAAGTTCACGAAAAGGTTCAATACAGGGATGCAGTTGAAAAAATCAAGCCCAAGTTCAAGAAAGATTGGAGAAAGAAAGAAGAGAGGAAATCGTGTCTCCTTGGACTGAAGGAGATTACTCCTCTATTGCACTAAGCAACTCCAGGTAGCACATCCTCAGGGGGAGAAATATTAAAGGTTATTTTTTCTCCTATGTGTTTATTTGGTTATCTAAGGATGAAAGGCAATTAGGCAGGGGGAGTTGTCGTATAGTTTTCAAAATGTGTTTCAGTTCATGTAGTTGTTTGTGGAGGTACCATGAAGGGTGGTGATTAAATTGAGAGTTTTCACCATTGGTAGTATTGTTATATGTCAGTGTTATACTTTTGGTGGTTCTTAATGCCATTGTTCAAAGTTATGGATTATAACAGTTTTGATATTTTGGTTTAGTGAAAGAGATGCCAAAAAGTTCATAATGGAGGAGTGTAAGCCAGTTAGCACTCCCATGACAACAGGTTGCAAGTTGAGCAAGGATTTGTAGATGACAGAAAGAGTACCAGTAGAGGTGCCCTTTATCTTGGAGACATGTTGGTTGCGTGGAACAATAAGAAACAAGATTCAGTCTCCTTATTCACAGCAGAGGGAGAATATATTGCAGTGATAGTGTACTGTACACAAGAGAAAGTTGCGGAAGGTGAGGTTAAGTTAGATTTTGTTCCAACAACAAAGCAAGTAGCAGATATCTTCACAAAACCATTGCCCAAGGAAGTCTTTGAGTACCTTCGCAATACATTGGGAGTGGTCACACTTCCCAAGAACTGACTAGCTATCGAGACCACATTCTCAGGGGGAGCATTTATATATTTGATTATCTTTTTGCTCATGTTTGTAATTTTTGCTAACAATAATTTGTGCCTAAGAATGTTGTGCATGGACTTAGGGGGAATCTGTAGCAGCCCTTTGGTATTATTGTCAAAGGGGGAGAAGAATTACAAGAAAGTGCACGTGTGTTGCCAACAATTCCAAATGGGGAGATTGTTGAGCAATGTGCAGCAACAGTATTTGTTAGTCTCACAATGACACTGAGAGGGGGGGTGAATTAGTGTAGCTCTTAAAAACTTAAATCTTCAATTCTTAATGCCTAAACAATGAAATCTTAAAACTCAATAAAGCAAATATACCAAAAGAGCATCACACAACACAAGATGTACCGAGGTTCACCGTTTTGGCTACTCCTCAAAATTGATCTGTTTGGACTCCCATCCAAATCCGACCTTTGTAAAATACAAATTTTACAATCAATTTACCAGCACCCACTGGAAGGAGCACCAACCCCTGATTTACCAGCACCAATTGGAAGGAGCACCAACCCCTGATGCCAAGCACCAACTTGGACTTCTGTTATGAAAACTAGAAGATTGACATAAATATGCCTTCACTTTTACAAGACCCTGACTGGTCTATTGCTTTCTCAACATTACCCACTCTTTACACAACACACACCCTGCTCGCTCTCCTCTTGCTCTCTTCACAAGATTAAATCTGCCTCACTTTAATCCTGAGTGCTTTCACTCTTTTTCAGCAGCATTCACACAATTTTAGAAGCATGTAATTCTCTGCGTAGACCTCCTTTTATAACCATATTGTCTCTTTGTAACTTCAGTTGTAACTCCTTTTATTTCTCATGCGCCACTTGTCAGTTGTAACGCCTTCTAACTGTAACTTCTTTTGTATATATATAGGGTAGAATTTTCGTCAAACATGTTACATGTTACGAATTGACACATATACCCCTACCATGACTGTTCATCTTCTCGGTCATGACTGTTCGTATTATTTTCTGTGCATGCATGCATTTTCGATTCTATTTTTATGACTTTTCGATTTCTCCTTCTTCGACTGTTCTTAAATTAGCTGCATGATTTTCTTTTGTAACAACCCTTGTAACTGCTGTATAACTTCAATTAATGGTCACATATCTTATTTCGAATGGGTTCTCTTCTTAGCTCATGAAAACACAACATGTCACGATATCGCAACACTTTCACCTCCTTGCTTCTTCTGTTTGCTTGTACCCGCAAAAACACATGTCACGATATCGCGACACTTTCGCCTCCTTGCTTCTTATGTTTGCTTGTACCCACGAAAACACAACATGTCGCGATATCATGACACTTTCACCTATTTTCTTCTTTTATTTGCTTGTACCCGCAAAAACACAACATGTTGCGATATCGCGACACTTTCACCTCCATACTCTTCCTTTTTACTTTTTTCGTGATATCGTGACACTTCTGCCTTCTTACTTTCTCTCTCCTCCTAGAGTCGCGAAAATGTGACATGTTGCGATATCGCGACACTTTTTCTCCTTTGCTCTTTCTCTTACCTTCGGGTCATGAAAACACGACATGTCGCGATATTGCGACACTTTTTCGTTCTCTTCCTTCCTGTTCGCTTTGGATAGCGAAAATGCTACATGTCGCAATATCGTGACACTTTTCCCTCCTTGCATTTTCTCTTCACTTTGGACCGTGAAAATGAAACATGTCGCGAAATCGTGACACCTTTTTCTCTCTCCTATTTCTCTTTGCTTTGGCCCGTGAAAATGAAACATGTCATGAAATCGCGACACCTTTTTCTCTCCTCTTTCTCTTTGCTTTGGCCCGCAAAAAATACATGTCGTGAAATCAAGACACTTTTTCTTTTGGACTCTCTCTCTTGCAATATGTCACGAAATCGTGACACTTTTTCTACTTGTCTTTTTCTCTTCCAACATATCGCAAAATCGTGACACTTTTTCTTCTGTACTATCTCTCTTGCAATATGTCACGAAATCGCAACAGTTTATATTTCTTGCGCTTTCTCTCTAAACATGTCGTGAAATCGTGATAGTTTTGCTTGCTTGCATTTTCTCTCCAAACATGTCATGAAATCGTGATAGTTTTGCTTGCTTGCGCTTTCTCTCCGAACATGTCATGAAATCGTGATAGTTTTGCTTGCTTGCACATTTTCTCCGAACATTTCATGAAATCGCAACAATTTTACTTGCTTGCACTTTCTCTCCAAAAATGTCATGAAATCACGACAGTTTTGCTTGCTTGTGCTTTCTCTCCGAACATGTCATGAAATCACGACAGTTTTTCTTGCTTGCACTTTTTCTCTGAACATGTCACAAAATCGTGACAGTTTTACTTGCTTGTGCTTTCTCTCCAAACATCTCGTGAAATCATGATAGTTTTTCTTGCTTGTGCTTTCTCTTCAAACATGTCACAAAATCATGATAGTTTTTCCTGCTTCTTAACATGTCACAATATCATGGCAATTTTTCTTTCTTGCTCAACATGTCGTGATATCGCGACAGTTTTCTTCCTTGCTCAACATGTCACGATATCGCGACAGTTTTCTTCCTTGTGATTTTCTTTTGATTTTTAGCATATGGGCCACTTCGATCTTTTGGATAATCACTGTACATACTCTGAAGAACCTCTTAACTCCTGTGAACTGCATCAACCGATCTGTCTAACTGTGTTGACAACAATGACAATACTGTTGTTGCACCTTTCTCAACAGTATTGTTATTGTTGTCAACATAGTCAGACAGATTGGTTGATGCAGTGGACAGGAGTTAAGAGGTTATTCAGAGTATGCATAGTGATTATCCAAAAGATTGAAGTGGCCCATATGCTAAAAATCAAAAGAAAATCACAAGGAAGAAAATTGTCACGATATCGCGACATGTTGAGCAAGGAAGAAAACTATCACGATATCGTGACATGTTGAGAAGAAAGAAAAACTGTCTCGATTTTGTGATATGTTTGAAGAGAAAGCGCAAGCAAGAAAAATTGTCACAATTTCATGACATGTTCGAAGAGAAAGCGCAAGCAGGAAAAACTGTCATGATTTCACGACATGTTGGAAGAGAAAAAGGCAAGTACAAAAAGTGTCATGATTTCGTGACATATTGCACGAGAGATAGTACAAAAGAAAAAGTTTCATGATTTCATGACGTGTTGGAAGAGAAAAATGCAAGTAGAAAAAGTGTCATGATTTCACGACATATTGCAAGAGAGATTGTACGAAAGAAAAAGTGTCGCAATTTCATGACATATTGCAAGAGAGAGAGTCCGAAAGAAAAAGTGTCATGATTTCATGACATATTGCAAGAGATATTGTACGAAATAAAAAGTGTTATGATTTCACAATATATTGCAAGAGAGAGAGTCCGACAGAAAAAGTGTCACGATATCACGACATGTAGCATTTTCACGGTCCAAAGCGAAGAGGAAGGCAAAGAAGGAAAAGTGTCGCGATATCGCGACATGTCACATTTTTGCGACTTGAAAAGAGTAGGAAGGCAGAGAAGGAAAAGTGTCGTGATATCGCGACATGTCGCATTTTCGCGACTCGTAAAGGGCAGGAAGGAAGAGAATGAAAAAGTGTCACGATATCGCGACATGTCGCGTTTTCACGACCCGAAGGTAAGAGAAAGTGCAAAGGAGAAAAAGTGTCGCGATATCGTGACATGTCGCATTTTCGTGACCCGAAGGCAAGAGAAAGAGCAAAGGAGAAAAAGTGTCACGATATCGCGACATGTCGCATTTTTGTGACTAAAGGAGGAGAGAGAAAGTAAGAAGGCAAAAGTGTCACGATATCACAACAAAAGTAAAGAGGAAGAGTACGGAGGCGAAAGTGTCATGATATAGTGACATGTGTTTTTGCAGGCACAAGAAAAGAAAAGAAGCAAGGAGGCAAAAGTGTCGTGATATCGCGACATGTTGTGTTTTCATGAGAAAAAGCTGAGAAGAGGACAAAGAGGCAGAAATGTCATGATTTTATGATAGGTCACTTTGGCACAAGCTAAGAAGAGAACCCAATCAAAATAAGATATGTGATAGTTAACTAAAGTTATACGATAGTTACAGGGGCCGTTGTAGAAGAAAATCATGCAGATAAAATAAGAAGAGTTAACTGAAGTCAGTATGATAGTTACAGGTGCAGTTACAAAGAAAAATCATGTAGCTAAAATAAGAACAATGAACTGAAGTCAGAACGACAGTTACAGGGCCAGTTACGAGTTGCATGCAAAAATATGGAAGTTAAAAATAGAGTTAGAACTTTGTTATAAAAAGAGGTTTGCATGGAGAATTAAAGTGTTGCTAAAAAAGAGTGTCGTAAGAGAGCGTTAAGAAGATCCATGAGAGCCATAAGAGTGTAGTAAGAAGCGCATCAATAGGGCTATAAGAGGGCCATAAAAGAGCAATAAGCAGAGCCTTAAGTGTGTGTGGTGTTTTGGTGAATAGCGAGAAAGGTTGGGTTAGCAATAGACCAGTCAGGGTCTTGTATAAGCGAAGGCATCTTTATGTCAATATTCTAGTTTCAGAATAGAAGTCCAAGTTGGTGCTTGGCATCAGGGGTTTGTGCTCCTTCTAGTTGGTGTTGGTAAATCAAGGGTTGGTGCTCCTTTCTGTTGGTGCAGATAAATTAGGGGTTGGTGCTTCTTCCAGTTGGTGCAGGTAAATCAGGGGTTGGTGCTCCTTTTTGTTGGTGCAAATAAATTAGGGGTTGGTGCTCCTTCCATTTGGTGCTGGTAAATCAGGGGTTGGTGCTCCTTTCTGTTGTTGGAGATAAATCAGGGGTTGGTGCTCCTTCTAGTGGGTGCTAGTAAATTGATTGTAAAGTTGTTACTTTGCAAAGGCTGGATTTGGATGGGAGTCTAAACAGTTAATTTTGAGGAGTAGCCAAAACTGGTGAACCTCGATACATATCGTGTTGTGTGATGCTCTTTTGGTATATTTGCTTTATTGATTTTTAAGCTTTCATTATTTCGACATTTAGAATTGAAGATTTAAGTTTTTAAGAGATACACTGATTCACCCCCCCTCTCAGTGTCATTGTGAGACTAACAAGACCCTTAAGTCTATAAAATGGTGAGTCTTCTCACCCCAAAAAAAGGATAGAGAAAGAGCATTTGGAGCAACGGAGTGCTTTCGAATTACATCCTCACCAATCGTTTGTGCTTCTTACATCCTTGATCTCTCTTTTGGAAGGGAGGTTATTGGGTGATTATTGGAAGCGCAATCCGGAACCAAAACCTAAACATTTAGACATAATACCCCACCTAATTTGTGGACACAACCCCATAAGAGGTTTTGGACCCATGCCAAGTGGATTGGTGTTGAAACCGAGCCCCAAATGGCGAGCGTCCTGCCCTTGGGAACCCCTCGCACTACTGCAGTCCTAATCACCCCACCTTGGAGTGATTAGAAAATTGTGGCAGATTTCCCTACTATTTTTCTTGAATTTTATTTTAGGTCATCCACATATGCTGTCATTTAAATTTCATGTGATTTTGATGAGTTTTGATTGTGTTTTCAATGTTTCTTTCTTTCACTAACATACAGGGAGCATCATCAGATACACGGTGATCGAGGCAAAATCTGCAAAATCTGCAAAATCCAACCATATGGGTCATCCCAAAATGCCCCATTTTATTTAACTCAAACTTTTCAGGTGTTTTGGATACCCCTGGATGGGACATTTAGGAAGTCACATTCAGACATTTTATGATAGTCCTAATCGTCCCACCCCGGAGCAATTAGAAATATGTGGTAGATTTCTTGATTGTTCCTTTTGCAGTGTGTTCTTGGTAATGTTCTCTTGCTGTTGTCAAATTTTCATCTTATTCTGATGTGTTTTAGTTATCATTTTAATCATTTTATGCATGCATCAACCGTAGGCCGTGGGGATCGCATGTTTTTCATTCCATCCGTAGGTGCTACTAACCATTTATTAGTTTCTCTGAGTGTAGGATCTTGACACCATAGGGGCAGCAAAGAACCATAAACACACTCACGCAAGCGGTGGTGACATTTGGTCCACCCATTTTCAATGTCGGCATGTGAAATATCCCAAAGGGGGATGTGTTTTTTGTGGTGTAACAAAACTATGTCCGGCGCTCCCAGCCCCTAAAAAGGGAGACGCATTGTAACCTGAACTCGAGAAAATTAATAAAATAAAGGGCTGCACTTTTATATTTGATTCAAATTTTGTTTCAATTCATTTGTTTTCCCTCTTTTCATGCATTCTCGTTCGTAGGACTTAGCGTTACATTTATCTTTTGTTTGATTCTGTATCCTCGTGCTTTCAGTGGCGATCATGGTGGGATACTGTCCCCTAATTTTGAGATCAAAATTTTGATCAAAAATTGTGTGTTTTTTCTTGCAAGTGTCAATATTTCAAGCACTGGACTGCTACTCGTTCCACCCTATGGTGAATACAGAGCTGGAATTCGTGTCACCCAGGGGTGAATGGGCATTCGTCCCACCCTGTGACGAATACAGATCTGTTATTCATCCCACCCCAGGATGATTAGATCTCTATGTAGTTTTAGAGCAAAAAATTAGAGGCATCTGGTTTGGGCAGAGAAGAGGTAGGGGTTCTGAGCATCCTCTGTTATTTTCTATTTTTTGTCTCTGTAATTTCATGTTTCTTTGCTTGCATAGGACAGTTTTGCTATATGTTTTTCTTTCTTTGCATAAATAAAAAAAACCCCACACACCACATGATAATTTAAACACCGAGGAGTTGGTCGTAAAGCCCTAACCCTGGATCAAGACCAATAGTGGATTTCATCACCACATTGGCTTGAATTTTATCATCACACCTTTAATATATAAATGAGATAATCACTTCTTTGATTGTGTGGTTCCCTTTTTTTAGTGTAGCATAAAAAGATAAAAACCTACATAGCTTGTAGAGAGACACCACCATGGTGTACACCCATAGCCAATCCCAATCATGGGCGGAAGCTACAGAGAGTGTACAAGGGGGTACAAGTCACCTCCGCTATAGCCCCAAGGACTTGGTCATACCACGTTGGTGGCCTGAACCACAAGATAGTCCACATCATGCCATTTTAGAATGGGACTATAGGGGCACCCCTTTGAGGGGCACTCCCATTCAGTGTAGACCCTTTTAGGAGGATTCCTTACACATGGCACTCAACATAAATGGGAAGGCTCCCTTAGACGCTCGTTATGAGTGGCCATCATGTAATGAATCACTAGAACAACATAGGGTCCATAAGGAGGGACCACATGATTATGTCATCCCTCCTCTACCCCTCATCACTATTAGGAATAACAAGACAAATCTAGAGCACAAGGCTCTTCAGACAAGGTGAGCCAACTCTGCTCACCCCTTTCACATGTATGAAAGGGAGCATGAGGAAGACCATTACATTCCTCATGAGCAATACATAGCATGGGAGCAATGTGCCTTCGCACCTTCTATCTATCAGGATAACTGTTGCTTCGAATTTTATACACACCCTGTGAAGAATGAGCATGAAACTCTGATAACACTTATAAGGGATAAATCCCACTCACTTTAGGATCTTTTTGGATATCCAAGGTGTGAGTTACGAGTTGGGTCGAATGTCTATTCACTCTTTCTCGCTTCCGGAATAGTTTTCAAGCGGTATCGTCGTTACCTTACAACAGGTTCTAGATTTTGGTTCAGTAATGTTTTTGGAATTGGTTATCTTTGTGGACACTCAGATTTACAATCAGTTCTTTGATCTAGCTCTTTATGTTTTAGTAGTTTTAAATAAAATACAAATTCTAAAGAAAATAAAAATGGATCACTCAATCGGTGGAACAAAGAAAGTAGAGTAGGGCAGAAAGAGAAGTTTACCTAACTTAGCTACAAAAACACAACTACCAATTTTAGTTATACCAGTGGGCTTCACAATAGAACAAATCAAAGAGGAAAGTGTCCAGCTTTCTAAGATCACCTTCCACTAAGAGCATAAGATAGAGACAAAAATAGATTTGAAAGAAAATCACAAAAAGAAGGAAAGTCAGTTGAAATTGGTAACTCTCACCAACAGCTTAGCTCACACAGTGAGGACAGAGCAATTAGAACAGGCATGAACCTTAAATCTATAATTTTCCCTAGCATACAATAAAAAGAATGAAGCCTAGTAGCATACCCAATCTTTGATAACATAGATCTACAGCATAAATTAAATAAACCTTTATGAAGTGAAAACAAAAGAAGATAAACTTATCACAGTCTGAAAGATATTAGGCTCCTGGCCATGCTATCACAAAAAATGAAACTACACCAACTCCAGGTCCAGAACAAAGCATTCAAACAAGATTTGCAGGAAATTGTTTCATTAGCTTTTAATTCTAATTTTTCGCCTCATAAGTTTACATCCGAAATAAGTATATATAGACTCTGGACAAACCCTGACCTTTTCAAAAATATCTTCTTCCAAAACCCTAAATCTTATCACTTCAACTCTACTACCCAAGTTTTACAATATAAGGTCTTTTAAAATAGAGTTTTGATAAAACCTAACCATTCTGCAAATCTTAGTGCAATTACTTACCATAAATGGAGAAGGCATGATCTGATATTATTCTCATCCATATGTAACTGCAAGTAAATATCTTTGTTTTCTAGCCGGTCGTCAATATATTCCATAAATGGGCACTGCGTGTGAAGGTAACTTCATCTTTCTGGTGCATCTGCCAAGAGCGTCTCATTAATTCCTCAGAGAAATTCGAATGAGTCACTGGTTTCTCTAAAATTTTATCTTTGCAGAGCCGCCTCTAAGTTGAAGTTCTCTGCATGCCATTACTTTCACCATAAATTCTCCTATTAAATGCGTCCATCGACAAATTCTAGTAACTGTGTGTAGATATTTTCATTTTTTAGTAAGTTTCTGACATATTCCATTAAATGGGCAGCTGCTTAGTCACCGTAAAGTCTCTTTGTGGCTAGATCTATAAAATCTAGATGGACCAAAAATTCTCGGCATCTCACATTTCCATCTGACGGCCTTCACTTGATCCACGCTTATTTTTTTCCTTTTCACCATTAATTTTGCTAGTATGCAACTGCCAGATGGATTTCTGCAAAAGACAAAACCAGGATTAGCATTTTAATATTATTAAATTAAACCCTAATTTTTATTACCTTGTCGGCTTGGTTCCTTCTTCCCAACTCATGGCGTCATGAAATCGAGACAGGTTCAAAAATGGTACATGTAGCGAGCGATGTCTCCCTTCACTTTTCCTTTTCTAAACTTGTCTGTCGTGAAATCATGACGTGTCACGAAATCATGACATTTTCTCTTGCTACTCTCATGAAATCAAAACCCTATCGCGATATCACGACGTTTTCCTCAAGACTTGCCTTCAATCAAAACTTGTCGCGATATCACGATGTTTTCAAAACTTGCGTCACGATTTCGCGATGTTTCCTTTGAAATTTGCCTCCACTTAAGACTTGTCGCAATTTCGTGACGCTTTCTTTGAGCTATGCCTTCACTTAAGACTTGTCATGATTTCACGACGCTTTCTTTGAGCTATGCCTTCACTTAAGACTTGTCGTGATTTCATGATGTTTTATTTGAGCTATGCCTTCACTTAAGACTTGTCACGATTTTGTGACGCTTTCTTTGAGCTATGCCTTCACTTAAGACTTGTCATGATTTCGCGATGCTTTCTTTGAGCTATGCCTTCACTTAAGACTTGTCATGATTTCGTGACGCTTTCTTTGAGCTATGCCTTCACTTAAGACTTGTCACAATTTCACGACGCTTCCATAACTTGTGTCGCTCAATATAAACCATGTCGTGATTTCATGACATTTTTATCACTTAGCCTTTTTCAAACTTGTCTGTCATGAAATCGTGACGTGTTGTAAAATCGCACATTTTTCCATCGCTTGGCTCTTTCTTCCACAACCTGTCATGAAATCGTGACGTTTTCCTTGAGCTTTGCTTCTGATCCAAATGTGTCGCGAAATCGCAACGTTTTCCATACTTCATTTCTTTCAAGCTTATGACGCCGCAAAAATGGAATAGGTCACAAAATCGTGACATCTCCACAAGCTTTCCTTCCAATCAAAATGTGTCACGAAATCACGATGTTTTCCTTCCTATTCCCATGAAATTAAAATGTGTCACGATATCGCGATGTTCTCTTTACTTCATCTTTCTTAAGCTTACGTCATCGCGAAAATGGAACAGGTCGTGAAATCGCGACGTTTGCCTCAAGCTTTGCCTCCTCTTAAAACCTGTCGTGAAATCACGACGTTTTCCTTGAAGTTTGCATCCAACCAAAATGTGTTGCGATATCGCGACGTTTTCCATAAGACTTGCTCCTAGTTAAAACCTATCGCGATATCGCGATGCTTTTCTCACTCGGCTCTTCGAATCCAAATATGTCGTGAAATCGTGACATTTTTGAAAATGGAATATGTCACGAAATCATGAATTTTTCAAAAATGGAATGTTTCATGAAATCGTGACATTTTCTCAAGTTACTTCCACTTTGCAAATTTTCCAGAAATTGTAGGTTGACTCCAATGATTTTGTTCATCTGCATTCTGCATTTTTTTTTACATATTAGTGAAAGATCTTCTTTACTCATAATGACTCTAACATTTTAAACAAATGAATTCTAAATTGAAATCAAAACCATATGCAAGCCCACTTATATACTTTGGTATATGCAAAACTTGAAGAAGGAGCCAAGCACAATTTGGAATAAAACCTAAAAAACATCAAGAGGGTCCCTACGGAAAAATGAAAGCTAAATATTTTCAAAGGATGGAATTTCATTTTTTTTAGTGGGGGTGTGTTGCTTCTTAACAAATGGCGAATTCTACGGGGAAAATAGTAGCACTATTTTAGAATCCAGGACTCTAGTTTCAAAACAATATAGACCATGTACCATGCTTTGCCACAAATACTCTTCAAAATAATTTACTACTACCTGATAGTTGTTAAAATTTTCCAAGGACATACTAGGTTGAATCACTTAAGGAAGATTTCTGATGTGCAATTATAAGCATATAAATTTCTTCAAGGATGACTAGGCCTTCGAATGTTCTACTTCGGATTGATCATCTTTTCTAGATTGTGAAAGGGGAAACCGAGTAGGGCTCTGTTTACTAGTTTAGCCTTTTACAGCCCCGATAGAGTTACTCTTTAGATTTTCATGACCTTGATCCACAACTATGAGGTGGTATCTACAACTTGGTAAAAGAAAACATCTCTTGGAGCCTTGGCTATCTCTTTCATTACATAACTTCTTCTTTCTTCCTCTATTTTTTATTTTTTATAGAAAAGAGTGCCAGTTTTATGTTGCCCTGCTCAATTTCCACCTTCTCTCTCTCTCTCTTTTGAAATATACCAAAATCTGGAAAGCCTTGCTAAAAACAAAAATTTTATTCTTCATCGATCTGGAAAGCCTGGGTACCGATAGCCTCTATGGACACTTAAATAATTTCACGAATCAGAATCCCCTATTACGACCAACTTTTCTTGGATTCCTTGGGAGTTTCTCCAGCCAAACAGTATAGCAGTTTCTTTATAATTAGAATAATTGTGGCAAGCAAGAGACAAAATCCAATTATCTTTCTATTGTTGTTTTGAATGACAAAATAGTTCCATTGTTAATTTTTAAGCAGACTATCTCTTAATTAGAATAAAACAAAATGAACACAGGATTTTGAACTCAGAATAAAAACAATTTTTAAAGGCTGATTCTTTCTTTGTTGCCCAGGCAAAACTTAAAAAAAATAGAATTTTAAAAGCTAAAAGAAATTTGTATAGAACCCAAAGGATAAAACACAAAACTTTAAACTCAAACAAAATAAAATAAAAACAAACTACTTCAAAGCTTATTTACAATATATACACATGTTACAACGTCTTTGTGATTTATTTCAACGATGTATTTGACAGAACAGCTGAGAAATTTTGCTTTAGGTATTGACCATTAACAGGAAGGTTCAAAAAATTACCCTTGAGGTCCTGTAGACGAAATGCATTATTACCTAGGATCTCAGCAATCTGGTATGTCCCTATCCACAGAGGTTGTACCTCTATGTGTTTACATTTCTTTTCTTGGGCTTTGTCCCATAGAAGCACCAGGTCTGCACGATTGAAGGCGCTCACCCTAGCCTTTTCGTCAAGCTAGTGCTTGACTGTATCTTGGTGTCGACTAAAATACTCCACAACTTGAAGTCGTCCACCCTGCAAATCAACCAAGTCCAACACATGAGCTTTCATATCTGCATGATCAAAGTAATGTAAAGCAAATTTTAATCCTGGTACTAATGCTTCATATTCTACCAAATTATTCGTGCAGGGAAACTACAAGCGATATGACATAAAACCAGTTTGATTTTTTGGTCCTTTAAGAACAGCCCCTCTACTAGAACCTTTCTTAAATTTAGCTCCATCAATATGAAGCATTCCAACTTCATTATCGTGATCTTGGTGAGCTTTAACCGGTTTCTCCTTTTGAGTAGTTGTCAAATTATAAACCCTGATATAACAACCCTCGGCAAGATTAACAGTCTCATTCTTGGCATTATACTCTATGATCATGAGTTTATATCTTGGTTCTCTGTCAATTCTTAATTGATTTGCAAAACCATTCCAGGGTAACCACATATGCAAAAAATCAGTAGCCAAGTACCCATTCAAGGATTTTGACCAATCCCTGCTCAGAAGCATTTCGTATCCTATAGGAATATCCACCACCTGAATGTCACGATTTTACGATAGGTCACTTTGGCACAAGCTAAGAAGAGAACCCAATCGAAATAAGATATGTGATAGTTAACTAAAGTTATACGGTAGTTACAGGGGCCGTTGTAGAAGAAAATCATGTAGATAAAATAAGAAGAGTTAATTGAAGTCAGTACAATAGTTACAGGTGTATTTACAGAGAAAAATCATGTAGCTAAAATAAGAACAATGAACTGAAGTTAGAACGACAGTTACAGGGCCAGTTACGAGTTGCATGCAAAAATATGGAAGTTAAAAATAGAGTCAGAACTTTGTTATAAAAGGAGGTCTGCATGGAGAATTAAAGTGTTGCTAAAAAAGAGTGTCGTAAGAGAGCATTAAGAAGATCCATGAGAGCCATAAGAGTGCAGTAAGAAGCGCAGCAAGAGGGCTATAAGAGGGCCGTAAAAGAGCAGTAAGCAGAGCCTTAAGTGTGTGTGGTGTTTTGGTGAATAGTGAGAAAGGTTGGGTTAGCAATAGACCAGTCAGGGTCTTGTATAAGCGAAGGCATATTTATGTCAATATTCTAGTTTCAGAATAGAATTCCAAGTTGGTGCTTGACATCAGGGGTTTGTGCTCCTTCCAGTTGGTGCTTATAAATCAAGGGTTGGTGCTCCTTTCTATTGGTGCAGATAAATTAGGGGTTGGTGCTTCTTCTAGTTGGTGCTGGTAAATCAGGGGTTGGTGCTCATTTTGGTTGGTGCAAATAAATCAGGTGTTGGTGCTCCTTCCAGTTGGTGCTGGTAAATCAGGGGTTGGTGCTCCTTTCTGTTGTTGCAGATAAATCAGGGGTTGGTTTTCCTTCTAATGGGTTCTAGTAAATTGATTGTAAAGTTGTTACTTTGCAAAGGCTAGATTTGGATGGGAGTCCAAACAGTCAATTTTGAGGAGTAGCAAAATTTGGTGAACCTCGGTACATATCATGTTGTGTGATGCTCTTTTGGTATATTTGCTTTATTGAGATTTAATCTTTCATTGTTTTGACATTTAGAATTGAAGATTTAAGTTTTTAAGAGATACACTGATTCACCCCCCCTCTCAGTGTCATTGTGAGACTAACAAGACCCTTAAGTCTATAAAATGGTGAGTCTTCTCACCCCAAAAAAAGGATAGAGAAAGAGCATTTGGAGCAACGGAGTGCTTTCGAATTACATCCTCACCCATCGTTTGTGCTTCTTACATCCTTGATCTCTCTTTTGGAAGGGAGGTTATTGGGTGATTATTGGAAGCGCAATCTGGAACCAAAACCTAAAAATTCATACATAATACCCCACCTAATTTGTGGACATAACCCCATAAGATGTTTTGGACCCATCCCAAGTGGATTGGTGCCAAAACCAAGCCCCAAATGGCGAGCGTCCTGCCCTTGGGCACCCCCCGCACTACTGCAGTCCTAATCGCCCCACCCCGGAGTGATTAGAAATTTGTGGCAGATTTCCCTACTATTTTTATTGAATTTTATTTTAGGTCATCCACATATGCTGTCATTTAAATTTCATGTGATTTTGATGAGTTTTGATTGTGCTTTCAATGTTTCTTCCTTTCACTAACATACAGGGAGCATCATCAGATACACAGTGATCGAGGCAAAATCTGCAAAATCCAACCATATGGGTCATCCCAAAATGCCCCATTTTATCTAACTCCAACTTTGCAGGTGTTTTGGATACCCCTGGATGGGACATTTAGGAAGTCACATTCAGACATTTTATGATAGTCCTAATCGTCCCACCCTAGAGCGATTAGAAATATGTGGTAGATTTCTTGACTGTTCCTTTTGCAGTGTGTTCCTGGTAATGTTCTATTGCTTTTGTCAAATTTTCATATTATTCTGATGTGTTTTAGTTATCATTTTAATCATTTTATGCATGCATCAACCGTAGGCCGTGGGGATTGCATGTTTTTCATTCCATCCGTAGGTGCTACTAACCGTTTATTATTTTCTCTGAGTGCAATATCTTGACACCATAGGGGCAGAAAAGAACCATAAACACACTCACGCAAGCGGTGGCAACATTTGGTCCACCCATTTCAATGTCGGCATGCGAAATATCCCAAAGGGGGATGTGTTTTTTGTGGTGTAACAAAACTATGTCTGGCGCTTCCAGCCCCTAAAAATGGAGGAGACGCATTGTAACCTAAACTTGAGAAAATTAATAAAATAAAGGGCTGCACTTTTATATTTGATTCAAATCTTGTTTCAATTCATTTGTTTTCCCTCTTTTCATGCATTGTCGTTCGTAGGACTTAGAGTTACATTTCTCTTTTGTTTGATTCCGTATCCTCATGCTTTCAGTGGCGATCATGGTGGGATACTGTCCCCTGATTTTGAGATCAAATTTTTGATCAAAAATTGTGTGTTTTTGCTTGCAAGTGTCAATATTTCAAGCACTAGACTGCTACTCATTCCACCCTGTGGTGAATACAGAGCTGGAATTTGTGTCACCCAGGGGTGAATGGGCATTTGTCCCACCCTGTGATGAATACAGATCTGTTATTCATCCCACCCCAGGATGATTAGATCTCTATGTAGTTTTAGAGCAAAAAATTAGAGGCATTTGGTTTGGGCAGAGAAGAGGTAGGGGTTCTGAGCATCCTCTGTCATTTTTTATTTTTTGTCTCTATAATTTCATGTTTCTTTGCTTGCATAGGAGAGTTTTGCTGCATGTTTTTCTTTCTTTGCATAAATAAAAAGAACCCAACACACCACATGATAATTTAAACACCAAGGAGTTGGTCATAAAGCCCCAACACTGGATCAAGACCAACGGTGGATTTCATCACCACATTGGCTTGAATTTTATCATCACACCTTTAATATATAAATGAGATAATCACTTCTTTGATTGTGTGGTTCCCTTTTTTTAGTGTAGCATAAAAATATAAAAACCTACATAGCTGGTAGAGAGACACCACCATGGTGTACACCCATAGCCAATCCCAATCATGGGCGAAAGCTACAGAGAGTGTACAAGGGGGTACAAGTCACCTCCGCTATAGCCCTAAGGACTTGGTCATACCACCTTGGCGGCCTGAACCACAAGATAGTCCACATCATGCCATTTCAGAACGGGACTATAGAGGCACCCCTTTGAGGGGCACTCCCATTCAGTGTAGACCCTTTTAGGAGGATTCCTCACACATGGCACTCAACATAAATGGGAAGGCTCCCTTAGACGCTCGTTATGAGTGGCCATCATGCAATGAATCACTAGAACAACATAGGGTCCATAAGGAGGGACCACATGATTATGTCATCCCTCCTCTACCCCTCATCACTATTAGGAATAACAAGACAAATCTAGAGCACAAGGCTCTTCAGACAAGGTGAGCCAACTCTGCTCGCCCCTTTCACATGTATGAAAGGGAGCATTAGGAAGACCATTACATTCCTCAATAGCAATACACAGCACGGGAGCAATGTGCCTTCGCACCTTCTATCTATCAGGATCACTGTTGGTTTGACTTTTATACACACCCTGTGAAGAATGAGCATGAAACTATGATAACACTTATAAGGGATAAATCCCACTCACTTTAGGATCTTGTTGGATATCCAAGGTGTGAGTTACAGAGTTGGGTCGAATGTCTATTCACTCTTTTCCGCTTCTGGAATAGTTTTCAAGTGGACTGTCTGTTACCTTACAACGGGTTCTGGACTTTGGTTCAGTAATGTTTTTGGAATTGGTTATCTTTGTGGACACTCGGATTTACAATCGGTTCTTTGATCTAGCTCTTTATGTTTTAGCGGTTTTAAATAAAAGACAAATTCTAAAGAAAATAAAAATGGATCATTCAATCGGTGGAACAGAGAGAGTAGAGTAGGGCAGAAAGAGAAGTTTACCTAACTTAGCTGCAAAACCAAAACTACCAATTTTAGTTATACCGATTAGCTTCACAATAGAACAAATCAAAGAGGAAAGTGTCCAGCTTTCTAAGATCACCTTCCACTAAGAGCATAAGATAGAGACAAAAACAGATCTAAAAGAAAATCACAAAAAGAAGGAAAGTCAGTTGAAATTGGTATCTCTCACCAACAGCTTAGCTCGCACAGTGAGGACAGAGCAATTAGAACAGGCCTGAACCTTAAATCTATAATTTTCCCTAGCATACAATAAAAAGAATGAAGCCTAGTAGCATACCCAATCTTTGATAACATAGATCTACAACATAAATTAAATAAACCTTAATGAAACGAAAACAAAAGAAGATGAACTTATCGCAGTCTGAAAGAGATTAGGCTCCTGGCCATGCTATCACAGAAAACGAAACTACACCAACTCCAGGTCCAGAACAAAGCATTCAAACAAGATTTGCAGGAAATTGCTCCAATAGCTTTTTATTCTAAGTTTCCGCCTCCTGAGTTTACATCCGAAAGAAGTATATATAGACTCAGGACAAACCCTGATCTTTTCAAAAATATCTTCTTCCAAAACCCTAAATCTTATCACTTAAACTCTACTACCCAGGTTTTACAATATAAGGCCTTTTAAAATAGAGTTTCGATAAAACCTAACCATTCTGCAAATCTTAGTGCAGTTACTTGCCATAAATGGAGAAGGCATGATCTGATATTATTCTCATCCATCTGTAACTGCAAGTAAATATCTTCTTTTTCTGGTCGGTCGTCGATATATTCCATAAATGGGCACTGCATGTGAAGGTATCTTCATCTTTCTGGTGCATCTGCCGAGAGCATCTCATTAATTCCTCAGAGAAATTCGGATGAGTCACTGGTTTCTCTGACATTTTATCTTCGTAGAGCCGCCTCTGAGTTGAAATTCTCTGCATGCCATTACTTTCACCATAAATTCTCCTATTAAATGCGTCCATCGACAAATTCTGGTAACTGTGTGTAGATATTTTCATTTTTTGATCAATTGCCGACATATTCCATTAAATGAGGCAACTGCTTAGTCACCGTAAAGTCTCTTTGCGGCCAGATCTGTAAAATCTGGATGGACCAAAAATTCTCGGCATCTCACATTTCCATCTGACGGCCTTCGCTTGATCCGCGCTTATTTTTGTCCTTTTCGCCATTACTTCCGCTAGTATGCAACCGCCAGATGGCTTTCTGCAAAAGACAAAACCAGGATTAGCATTTTAATATTATTAAATTAAACCCTAATTTTTATTACCTTGTCGGCTTGGTTCCTTCTTCCCAGCTCATGGCGTCATGAAATCGAGACAGGTTCGAAAATGGGACATGTCGCGATATCGCGACGTCTCCCTTCACTTTTCCTTTTCCAAACTTCTTTGTCGTGAAATCGTGACGCACTTTCATAATCAAAACCCTATCGCGATATCACGACGTTTTCCTCAAGACTTGCCTTCAATCAAAACCTGTCGTGATATCGCGACATTTTCAAAACTTGCATCGCGATTTTGCGACGTTTCCTTTGAACTTTGCCTCCACTTAAGACTTGTCACGATTTCATGATGCTTTCTTTGAGCTATGCCTTCACTTAAGACTTGTCACGATTTCATGATGTTTTCTTTGAGCTATGCCTTCACTTAAGACTTGTCATGATTTCATGATGTTTCTTTGAGCTATGCCTTCACTTAAGACTTGTCATGATTTCGTGACGTTTCTTTGAGCTATGCCTTCACTTAAGACTTGTCATGATTTCACGACGTTTCTTTGAGCTATGCCTTCACTTAAGACTTGTCATGATTTCGTGACGTTTCTATAGTTTCCTTCACTAAACTTTCGTGATTTCACGACCTTCCAAACTTTTCTTAAACCATGTCACATCACCTTCAAACTCACATAATTTACTTGCACTTTCTTCCAAAATTGTCACGAAATCATGATGTTTTCCATACTCTCAACAATCTACTTTCTATCAAACATTTGAAATCGCACATTTTTGCTTCCTTTAAAATATCGATATCCATCTTCTTCATCTTTCACTAAAACAATCATGAAATCGACGTTTCCTCAAGCTTTGCCTCCTTAAAACCATGTCACGAAATCGTGACGTTTTCCTTGAAGTTTGTTTCCAATCCAAATATGTCACGATATCGCGATGTTTTCCATAAGACTTGCTCCCTAAAACCTATCGCGATATCGCGACATTTCTCCTGCTTCTTCGAATCCAAATATGTCGCGAAATCGCGACGTTTTCAAAAATGGAATATGTCACGAAATCATGACTTTTCCAAAAATGGAATGTGTCACGAAATCGTGACGTTTTCTCAAGTTACTTCCACTTTGCAAATTTTCCAAAAATTGTAGGTTGACTCCAATGAATTTATTCATCTGTATTCTGCATTTTTTTACATATTAGTGAAAGATCTTCTTTACTCAGAATGATTCTAACATTTTAAACAAATGAATTCTAAATTGAAATCAAAGCCATATGCAAGCCTACTTAGATACTTTGGTATATGCAAAACTTGAAGAAGAAGGAGGCAAGCAAAATTTGGAATTAAAACCTAAAAAACATCAAGAGGGTCCCTACGGCAAAATGAAAGCTAAATATTTTCAAAGGATGGAATTTCATTTTTTTAGTGGGGGTGTGTTGCTTCTCAACAAATGGCGATATCTACGAGAAAATAGTAGCACTATTTTAGAATCCAGGACTCTAGTTTCAAAACAATATAGACCATGTACCATGCTTTGCCACAAATATTCTTCAAAATAATTTAACTACTACCTGATAGTTGTTAAAATTTCCCAAGGACATACTAGGTTGAATCACTTAAGGAAGATTTCTGATGTGCAATTATAAGCATATAACTTTCTTCAAGGATGACTGGGCCTTCGAATGTTTTACTTTGGATTGATCAGCTTTTCTAGATTGTGAAAGGGGAAACCGAGTAGGGCTCTGTTTACTAGTTTAGCCTTTTACAGCCCCGACAGAGTTACTCTTTAGATTTTCATGACCCTGATCCACAACTATGAGGTGGTATCTACAACTTGGTAAAAGAAAACATCTTCTGGAGCCTTGGCTATCTCTTTCATTACATAACTTCTTCTTTCCTCTCTTTTTTTTTTTTTGTATAGAAAAGAGTGCCAGTTTTATGTTGCCTTGCTCAATTTTCACCTTCTCTCTCTCTCTCTTTTGAAATATACCGAAATCTGGAAAGCCTTGCTAAAAACAATTTTTTTATTCTTCATCGATCTGGAAAGCCTGGGTACCGATAGCCTCTATGGACACTTAAATAATTTCACGAATCAGAGTCCCCTCTTACGACCAACTTTTCTTGGATTCCCTGGGAGTTCTCCAACCAAACAATATAGTAGTTTCTTTATAATTAAAATAATTGTGGCAAGCAAGACACAAAATCCAATTATCTTTCTATTGTTGTTCTGAATAACAAAATAGTTCCACTGTTCAATTTTAAGCAGACTATCTCTTAATTAGAATAAAACAAAATGAACACAGGATTTTGAACTTAGAATAAAAACAATTTTTAAAGGTTGATTCTTTCTTTGCTGCCCAAGCAAAACTTAAAAAAAACATAATTTTAAAAGCTAAAAGAAATTTGTATAGACCCCAAAGGATAAAACACAGAACTTTAAAATCAAACAAAATAAAATAAAAACAAACTACTTCAAAGCTTATTTACAATATATACACATGTTACAACGTCTTTGTGATTTATTCCAATGATGTATTTGATGGAACATATGAGAAATAATGCTTTAGGTATTGACCATTAACAGGAAGGTTCAAAAAATTACCCTCGAGGTCCTGTAGACGAAATGCATTATTACCTAGGATCTCGGCAATCTGGTATGGCCCTATCCACAGAGGTTGCAGCTCTGTGTGTTTACCTTTCTTTTCATGGGCTTTGTCCCATAGAAACACCAGGTCCGCACGATTGAAGGCGCTCACCCTGGCCTTTTCGTCAAGCCAGTGCTTGACTGTCTCTTGGTGTCGACTAAAATGCTCCACGGCTTGAAGTCGTCCACCCTACAAATCAACCAAGTCCAACACACGAGCTTTCGTATCTGCATGATCAAAGTAATGTAAAGCAAATTTTAATCCTGGTACTAATGCTTCATATTCTGCCAAATTATTCATGCAGGGAAACTGCAAGCGATATGACATAAAACCGGTTTGATTTTTTGGTCCTTTAAGAACAGCCCCTGTACTAGAACCTTGCTTAGATTTAGCTCCATCAATATGAAGCATTCCAACTTCATTATCGTGATCTTGGTGAGCTTTAACCGGTTTCTCCTTTTGAGTAGTTGTCAAATTATAAACCCCGATATAACAACCCTCAACAAGATTAACAGTCTCATTCTTGGCATTATACTCTGTGATCATGAGTTTATATCTTGGTTCTCTATCAATTCTTAATTGATTTGCAAAACCATTCCAGGGTAACCACATATGCAAAAAATCAGTAGCCAAGTACCCATTCAAGGATTTTGACCAATCCTTGCTCAGAAGCATTCCGTATCCTACAGGAATATCCACCACCTGAATGTCAATTTTGTGTTGCGCTCTTGGCTC
Source organism: Wollemia nobilis (assembly GCA_028583015.1). Classification (NCBI taxonomy): domain Eukaryota; kingdom Viridiplantae; phylum Streptophyta; class Pinopsida; order Araucariales; family Araucariaceae; genus Wollemia; species Wollemia nobilis. Next base: position 187,477 of record JAQPPZ010002654.1, read on the forward strand.
AGATGCTAGCTGGATGTGTATATTCTGAAGTTCACCTACCACTTTAACCTCAGACTTATCCAATTGGACGACTCTCATCTCGGAGTTCATGGGGGTCAAACCCAACTACTGACAGATGGCTAGAGGCATGACATTGGCTGAAGCACCAGAATCTACCAGACAATTGTGTAAATTTTTCCCAAATATACGGACAGTCAGTAGGAAAGGCGAAACTTCAGTCTTTTCTTTGTACATAGCCATATTCGCATTAGCTATCTTCTTCCCTTTTTCTAGAGTTTTAGCAGTAGGTTCAGAGTATGTTTTGATCAAGTTATCCCTTTGTTCAGAAATTTGGGCCAACTCATGAAGAGTGATGTTGGCTTTGATCTTCTTCATGTCCTCCACTATATTATATCCCTTATTGAGTGGAGGGACAAATGCATCTGGTCCTCTCGGATTTCCTCCCTTGGGCGGAGGTGGGTTATCATTTGAAGATGGATCTGGAGGTGTAGACATAGTATTAGGCTCTAGATTTTTGTTCCTGAGGTTGTAGTTATCCCTCCTGTACTGTTGAAAGGCTTGCACTTCATCCATGGGTATCTCCACAACATTCTCTGATTCTTCTAGGAAAGTGAAAGAATCTAACACCATAGTTGCACTATGTTTGGATGAACTTGGAGCATCCGTAGTTCTTTGATGTTCAGGAGAAACCAACTCACCAGATAGAGCTTCAAAGGCATTACAGAACTCCAAACAATCCAATTCCCCGTGCTGAGATGTGGCATGTATCCTGCACCAGTTAGGCAAAGCCAAGTCACAAATATTTACATCATGCCCCTTACCCTTATAATCTTTGTTGGGTTCATATGGTGGGCCGAGTGAATCTATTTTGTTGATAAGGAAATCTGTTTAGTTTTCTTTCGGTGGACACTTGCCTTTTGAAAGTCAAAAAGTCATTTGCCAACTTTTGGACCACCCTTGAAACTTCCTCAACTCTTGTGTTATCAGATTCTTTCTCCGGATTCTGTACATTTTCAGCAGGTGTTACAACCAATGGATTTCCTGATGGTGGAGTTTGACATGCTGGCAACATCATTTGGTGTGGTATGGGATTGAAAATAGGGGTACCTTGTGTCACAAAAGGAGTTTGATGAGCATTCAGAGGTTGAGGTCCCAGTTGCCTTTCAAGAACCAAAGCTTCTTTATAAGCCTCTCGTTAGATTAGTAATAGAGGCATCTCTTTTCAAGAAAACAGAAGTCATTGGATCTAGAGAATTCCTAAAAATTTCTAATGCTAGATCTGCATTTGGCACATAATAACCTGTCAGTCTACCATAAGCCTTTTGAAATCTGACATTGTAAGATCTGAAAGATTCATTTATTTCTCTTTTAATACCAGAAAATTGCTGATATAATACACTGGGATCTATCACTTCACCAAACTGCGATACAAAAACCTTTTCCAAGTCATTCCAACTAGTAATAGAATCGTTAGTGAGATTCAAAAACCAGTCGTATGCTCCCTCCTGGAGAGTGAACGGGAACAATCTGCAAGCCACATCTTCATGTTGTACATTTAACAATTTTAGAGCATTCTTGAATGCTACTAGGTGTTCTTCTACTGTCCTAGTTCCATCATGCTTGTATCTGGGAAGATATCTCTCAAGATTTCTGGGTAGGTCATGGGCTGCACCCGGGATATTTAAGGCAGTGGAACCCAACCAGTTTGCCATTACTACTTGATTGACGATGATACTTTCAGTTGTAGTTGGAGTAACTACAAGTGGTGACAAAACTATTTCAGACAAGGACTTGGCCCTTCTGAGGCTGCTTCTTCTGGGGGTTTCTAACTCAGGCACAAGGAGCTCTCCAGCTCTGGAGTGGGACCTTGTTACTCTATAAGTAGAATCCAACTTTTTCACCAGCACTTACAACCTCACAATCCTTAACAAACTACTGAACTTCAGGCCCTCCTTCTAGCGCCAATTTTAAATGTTGGTTCGACTTTTATACACACCCTGTGAAGAATGAGCATGAAACTCTGATAACACTTATAAGGGATAAATCCCACTCACTTTAGGATCTTGTTGGATATCCAAGGTGTGAGTTACAGAGTTGGGTCGAATGTCTATTCACTCTTTTTCGCTTCTGGAATAGTTTTCAAGCGGACTGTCTATTACCTTACAACGGGTTCTGGACTTTGGTTCAGTAATGTTTTTGGAATTGGTTATCTTTGTGGACACTCAGATTTACAATCAGTTCTTTGATCTAGCTCTTTATGTTTTAGTAGATTTAAATAAAAGACAAATTCTAAAGAAGATAAAAATGGATCATTCAATCGGTGGAACAGAGAGAGTAGAGTAGGGTAGAAAGAGAAGTTTACCTAACTTAGCTGCAAAACCAAAACTACCAATTTTAGTTATACCAGTTAGCTTCACAATAGAACAAATCAAAGAGGAAAGTGTCCAGCTTTCTAAGATCACCTTCCACTAAGAGCATAAGACAGAGACAAAAATAGATCTGAAAGAAAATCACAAACAGAAGGAAAGTCAATTGAAATTGGTATCTCTCACCAGTAGCTTAGCTCGCACAGTGAGGACAGAGCAATTAGAACAGGCACTGAACCTTAAATCAGTAATTTTCCCTAGCATACAATAAAAAGAATGAAGCCTAGTAGCATACCCAATCTTTGATAACACAGATCTACAACATAAATTAAATAAACCTTAATGAAATGAAAACAAAAGAAGATGAACTTATCGCAGTCTGAAAGAGATTAGGCTCCTGGCCATGCTATCATAGAAAATGAAACTACACCAACTCCAAGTCCAGAACAAAGCATTCAAACAAGATTTGCAGGAAATTGCTCCAATAGCTTTTATTTCTAAGTTTTCGCCTCCTGAATTTACATCCGGAAGAAGTATATATAGACTCAGGACAAACCTTGATCTTTTCAGAAATATCTTCTTCCAAAACCCTAAATCTTATCACTTAAACTCTACTACCCAGGTTTTACAATATAAGGCCTTTTAAAATAGAGTTTCGATAAAACCTAACCATTCTGCAAATCTTAGTGCAATTACTTGCCATAAATGGAGAAGGCATGATCTGATATTATTCTCATCCATCCATGAATTGCAAGTAAATATCTTCGTTTTCTGGTCGGTCGTCGATATATTCCATAAATGGGCACTGCGTGTGAAGGTATCTTCATCTTTCTGGTGCATCTACCGGGAGCGTCTCATTAATTCCTCAGAGAAATTCGGATGAGTCACTGGTTTCTCTGACATTTTATCTTCGTAGAGCCGCCTCTGAGTTGAAATTCTCTGCACGCCATTACTTTCACCATAAATTCTCCTATTAAATGCGTCCATCGACAAATTTCGATAACTGTGTGTAGATATTTTCATTTTCCGATCAATTTTCGACATATTCCATTAAATGGGCAGCTGCTTAGTCATCGTAAAGTCTCTTTGCGGCCAGATCTATAAAATCTGGATGGACCAAAAATTCCTAGCATCTCACATTTCCATCTGACGGCCTTCGCTTGATCCGCGCTTATTTTTGTCCTTTTCGCCATTACTTCCGCTAGTATGCAACCGCCAGATGGCTTTCTGCAAAAGACAAAACCAGGATTAGCATTTTAATATTATTAAATTAAACCCTAATTTTTATTACCTTGTCGGCTTGGTTCCTTCTTCCCAGCTCATGGCGTCGCAAAATCGAGACAGGTCCAAAAATGGGACATGTCGCGATATCGCGACGTCTCCCTTCACTTTTCCTTTTCCAAACTTCTCTGTCACGAAATCGTGACGTTTTCTCTTGCTACTCTCATGAAATAAAAACCTATCACGATATCACGACGTTTTCCTCAAGACTTGCCTTCAATCAAAACCTGACACGATATTGTGACGTTTTCAAAACTTGCATCATGATTTCGTGACGTTTCCTTTGAACTTTGCCTCCACTTAACACTTGTCATGATTTTGCGACATTTTCTTTGAGCTATGCCTTCACTTAAGACTTGTCATGATTTCATGACACTTTCTTTGAGCTATGCCTTCACTTAAGACTTGTCACAATTTCGCGACGCTTTCTTTGAGCTATGCCTTCACTTAAGACTTGTCGATTTTGCGATGCTTTCTTTGAGCTATGCCTTCACTTAAGACTTGTCATGATTTCGCGACGCTTTCTTTGAGCTATGCCTTCACTTAAGACTTGTCACGATTTTGCAACGCTTTCTTTGAGCTATGCCTTCACTTAAGACTTGTCATGATTTCATGACATTTCCATAACTTGCTCAATATAAACCATGTCATGATTTCACGATGTTTCTGTCACTTAGCCGTTTTCAAACTTGTCTGTCACGAAATCACGACGTGTCACGAAATCATGACCGCTTGGCTCTTTCTTCCAAAACCTATCACAAAATTGTGACGTTTTCCTTGAGCTTTGCTTCTGATCCAAATGTGTCGCGAAATCGCAACGTTTTCCATACTTCATTTCTTTCACCAAAGTGACATCTCCGCAAGCTTTCCTTCCAATCAAAATGTGTCATGATATCGTGACGTTTTGCTTGAAGTTTGTTTCCAATTCAAATGTGTCGTGAAATCGTGATGTTTTGCTTCCTATTCCCATGAAATTAAAATGTGTCACGATATCGCGACATTCTCTTTACTTCATCTTTCTTAAGCTTACGTCATCGCGAAAATGGAACAGGTCACGAAATCACGACGTTTGCCTCAAGCTTTGCCTCCTCTTAAAACCTATCATGAAATCGCGACGTTTTCCTTGAAGTTTGCATCCAACCAAAATGTGTCGCGATATCGCGACATTTTCCATAAGACTTGCTCCCAGTTAAAACCTGTCGCGATATCGCGACGTTTTTCTCACTCGGCTCTTCGAATCCAAATATGTCGCGAAATCGCGACGTTTTCAAAAATGGAATATGTCGCGAAATCGTGACTTTTCCAAAAATGGAATGTGTCACGAAATCGCGATGTTTTCTCAAGTTTTTCCACTTTGCAAATTTTCTAGAAATTGTAGGTTGACTCCAATGATTTTTTTCATCTGTATTCTGCATTTTTTTTACATATTAGTGAAAGATCTTCTTTACTCATAATGACTCTAACATTTTAAACAAATGAATTCTAAATTGAAATCAAAGCCATATGCAAGCCCACTTAGATACTTTGGTATATGCAAAACTTGAAGAAGAAGGAGGCAAGCACAATTTGGAATAAAACCTGAAAAACATCAAGAGGGTCCCTACGGAAAAATGAAAGCTAAATATTTTCAAAGGATGGAATTTCATTTTTTTAGTGGGGGTGTGTTGCTTCTCAACAATCACCTCCTGAGGCCAGAGCCTTGGGTGAATGTTGCCAACCTCGATAGAGGAAAGGGACCTATAGAGTTCTTATATCATCATGACCAAGATAAATATGTAGGATAGGCACATAGGCCTCCTAGATTTAAGATGAAAAAACAAATTGACCTGGCATTTGCCAGACATGCCGCCCGCCAAGCGCAAATCACATAGCTTGAGCAAGACCAACAACATTTGGAGCACCTGTATCGGCTTAGCAAAGAGTGCATTCAATGTCAGACATATGAGTTGCTCTATACCACTGTGCCTGAGAAGGTCCCAACCCCTCGGATGCATAGAACATAGTTGTATGAGAGGCACAACCCCTTAGTGCGAGACAGGTCTCTGCGACCTTATCAAATGCTACCTCCAAGACCTCCTAGACCTGAGCGAGAGACAACCCCTAGATCCAATGATGGGCACCCTCTGTAGGCACCCACCCATGTTTATAGGTCACACCTAGGAACTCCTCAAGAAGCCTATGAGGAGTATGAGTAAGAAGAAGAGCGGGCTGAAATGCCCTACCAAGGTAGAGGAGGTGCTATCCGGCCACCCCTCCATAGGCCTCAAGTTCCTTGTAACCCGTGGTAGGAACAAACCAAGGAGGAAGAGATAAAATATTCTAATGCATATAAAGCGCTGCTAGAGCACTTAGAGTCTATAGAGACCAAGACTTTTGGGCCCCAAAAGCCCACTTTACGCCAGATCTGCAGTCACCCTATGCATTCGTCAGTTTTGGCACCCCCATACCCTGAACACTTTAAACTGCCCTAGTTGGCAATATTTAAGGGGGAGGAGGATGCCTAAGAGCACGTGACTAGATTTCTAAGCCAATGCTTTGGAATTCATGACAACGATGCTTTGTTGCTAAGAACATTTATAACCATGTTCGTAGGCCCTGCTTCAGATTGGTTCACTTAGTTTCCAAAACATAGCATTAGTAACTTGGATTAGCTAGTGGATGCATTCCTTGAATGCTTCACCTTCAACACCAAGAAGAAGGTGTCACTAAGTGACCTAGCTAGCCTCAGGAAGTATGAGGAAGAAACCATGGCGGCCTATGGAAATCGATGGAGGATGTTGCTTTCAAAGCTGCCCTACCTCCCTCCCATGGCTGACCTAACCCAAATTTTTTCAAAGAGATGTTTGAGGTCGATCTGTGTGCTATTGTAGCTATAGCAATATGCCACTTTTGAGGAAGCCCTAGCGCAAGCCAGAATCATTGAGGAGATCAAGATATAGGATGGCGATATTGCCAAGCCACGGAAGAAAGAGTGGCCTAAAAATGCCAAACTAGGGACCATGCAACCGAAACCCACTGTGGTCAATCAGGTTTCTATAAACTCACCAAATCCTACACAAGAAACACAGCCCAAAAATGCTAACTATTAGGCGATCCCTTTTGATAGTTATGAAAGATAAAATCATCGACAAGAACAAAATCAATAGCGTCTCCCTAGGCGACAATTTATGCCCTTTACATAGTCTAAAGACTCCTTGTTTGACCATTTTTCCATAGTAAACTTGATGAACCTGTTATAAAGTCAACCTATAGACCCCAACGCACTGAAACCCAAAGGTTATAGGGAAGACTTGTACTGTAGGTTTCATCGATAGAAAGGACATGACCTTTATGCATGTTGGAAATTTAAAAGCTTAATGCAAGACCTAATAGACAACAAGACATTAGTGGTGGATAATCTCGTAGCACCAAACAACCAATAGATGGAGGTTTTCAAAGACCCCCTGCCTACCCATGATGCATAGGCAAAGACTCTATAAGTCAATGAGGTGAGACAAAATTGCCCCATGCAGAGGTATATAGGGATGATAAGCATCATGACTAGGAGAAAGGGGTACCCAAGCACAACTACCCCCGTTGTAGCTGTAGGAGAGGTTCCATCAACATCACAACCTCAACAAAACCCTACGTAACTTCCTTCGCCTAGACCAGTGACCATGATTTGGACCAAACATACCCAATTTTTTAGGACCACGTCAGCTAGGCTCTCCATTTATGAGATCATACAAAAATCATCACCCCATCAAGAGGCTCTAATGGAGATGCTAAAATCCATCAAGATGCAGCCCCATGAAGTAAACTCTTTCAACAACTTTTTGGGACATGTCAAATGATTCATCGATCTAGTCATCACCTTTAGAGAAGACGAGCTAAAATTAGTAACTGGTGACATGGCAGATCCACCCCAACACGTCATTGCATGGGTCAACAAGATTCCATATAAGAGGATGTTGGTGGACACTGGATCATCCAGTAATATAATTACAAAAGTGGCATTAAAACACCTAAAGTTGCTAGCATCTCACATAGTGGCCTCCACCTATACTCTGTAATAATTTAATGATGTGATATGCTCGACTGTTGGCACAATTATCCTGCCCATTCAGGTGGGACAAAAGACTATTCCTACATTGTGCCACATATTGGAAGGTGAGATGGCCTATAATATCTTGTTGGGTTGGCCTTGGATCAGGGACATGAATTGTGTCTCTTTGATAGCCCACCAATTCCTAAAGTACACATTCGAAGGGCAAGTGCATGTAGTCTCGATGAACTTAGAACCCTTCAAGTATTGCAATGTGGTACAGCTGATGCCGCAATCGACCCTTCCATAAACACAAATTCCTAAATTACACATTCAAAGGGCAAGTGCATGTAGTCTCGATGAACTTAGAACCCTTCAAGTATTGCAATGTGGTACAGCTAATGCCACAATCGACCCTTCCATAAACACATTTGGATTTTTAGTTGAATCCATCTAAACAGGGTCCGATTCCACATACATCCCCGCTATTAAGTCCATCAAATCCCTAGTCGGGTCCATCTTCATCATCTGGTCCTTCACCAACGATGCCACCTATGGTGGCCACACCAAAGGACAATGGGAAGAAACCCCTAGAAGAGGCACCACCATTAGTCTCAACCATCTCTACCGAGGAGATGCCTAGCCGAATGGAATTTAAGATGCCTAGTCCACCCAACATGGAGTGGACTCAGGAAGAACTCCCATTACCTCCCCCTCAACCACCAATGATCATTGTTGAGATGGCCAACACGGGCATGGGGGAGTATCTGGTATGAAACATTGTAGCAACACCTACAATTGAGTCCATGTCGAACATGGGGAGACCTCGCCTCCCCATCGGTACTATTGTTCCTCTAGGCTACCCACCAAATCAGAAAAACTTTGTATACGGGGGCCTCGATAATGGCATTGAACCTTACATGCAAGAAGAAGAAGATGAAAAGCACTTTACTGAGGACGTCAACTATTTGTCCAATCTATACTTCGTTTTGAGATATCTTGGCCAATGCAATTGGCATGGATATGGGTTGGGCAGATATGAGCAAGGAGTGTGCGTTCTTCGCCAACCAAGATATCAGATGCAATACAACAAGTCAAGAGTAGGGTTCAACCACCCCCTGCCCCTAGACATATTGGTAGAGAACATGCAAGGCCTAGGGATAGGCAACAAGGATGGGTTGGCATTAGATCCATATTCCAATCCTAACATAACATATACATTGGGGGATTATCTCCCATTATTGACAACACACCTTGTTGATCTTGATAACCATGTACCTTCGCTCGATAAAGGAGAAAGTTCAAGAACTCACTTACAAGAGGGATATAAACAAGGTCAAGAAGGATCTTCGAAAGATGAGTCATAGTATGAGGTAGCACCATGGGACCATTTTGAATCGGATAGCGATCACTCACAAGTGACCCCCATGGATGACTACCAAGAAATCCTTTTTGCAATGTTCCCTTTGGATGCTCCAATCAAACAAGTGCCACCTTGAGAAAATCAGGTCCCCCTATAGAGAGCAGAACAACCTCGAAGGGACCAGATCAATTTTTTCGAGAAGGACGAGCCTCACATGCCACAAACAGTCATCAAAGCCAACAAAGGCCTGTGGATCTCCGATATAGATTATGAAGATGAAACTAAGATGGCGTATCTCAATCATATGTGGCATCAACAATACCCCATGGATATTGACGACATGTTTGAAAAACTAAACATGGGGTCAAGGCATAGATAGCACCTAAACCCAGCACAGTTGGACCAAGTGTTGCATCTACCACTATGGGCATACAGAGAGCACCTTCCACCCAGAGACCCTATAGAGTTATCAGTGCCAAGGGCAGACCCTGTCCTTCTATCTACACATAGGGCTGATCCATTTGTGCCAATACCCCTAGATCTAGATCCGGAGCACAAAAATCATCAAGGGTGTTCGAGTCATGACCCATGCGGTAATGGAGACCAAAAACATTCCATAAACATGATCTCCATTGACTTAACTACCCCCATCCACAATCCAGCCGATCCAACATGGTCATTGTATCTAGATCTAGATGCCATAGACTAGGATCACGTTAATTCACCACCATCCCCATCAGAGTACTGGCCTTGCGATGAGATGCTTCATTTCACCCCAAGACCAACTCAGGATATCTTCCATGCTTAAGAGGGACCCGAAGTTCCTAATGTAGATCTGAATTCATCAAATGATATCCACTTGATCCCAAATACACACTAGTTTGAGGATGGGTCCCACATGTCAGTCAAGGAGATGACTGACTGACATCTACTGTGATCCAACGAATCCATAGATCATCAAGCTAGGGGTAAGTCTATCCCCTAAAGAGCAAGCCGACTACATTGCCCTTCTCAAAGAGAAGAAGGAGGTTTTTGCATGGTCCTACAAAGACATGCCAAGGCTAGACCCGCAACTAGTCACACATAATATAATGCTTGATCCGATAGTCAAGCCAGTTAAGCAAAAACTACGTAAGATGCACCCAAAAGTGGCCTTAATGGTCAAATATGAATTACAAAAGCTATTGGATGCACAGTTTGTCATCTGCATGGATTACCCACCATGGCTATCCAACATGGTGCCCATAAAAAATCTTGATGGGAGGATTCACATATGCACTAATTTTTGAGATCTAAACAAAGTGAGTCATAAGGATGATTTCCCCTTGCCTAGCATCAACGCATTGGTAGACGCTACAGTTGGCCACGAAATGCTATTCCTCGTGGATGGTTTCTTGAGATACAATCAGATTCGTATCAATCTTGAGAACCAACTAAAAATGGCATTCACAATGTCTTGGGGGACATTTTGTTATAAGGTCATGCCCTTTGGCCTTAAGAATGCTGGCACCACCTACCAAAGTGCCATGACATACATCTTCCATGACCATATGCATAAAACTTTGGAAGATTACATGGATGATTTTTTGGCCAAATATCTTTTACGCCTAGATCATCTTGATGACTTAAGCAAGATCCTCGATTGCCTCATCGAACACAAAGTCAGACTAAACCCCAAGAAGTGTGTATTTGGCATCACATCTGGAAAACTCTTGGGTTTCATAGTCTCAAAATGAGGCATCGAGGTGGATCCACATAAATTCAAGGAAATCCTTGAAATGCTCCCCCCAACTACCATCAAGCAGCTCAGAATCCTACAGGGAAAGGTCGCATCAATCAAGCGCTTCATAGCATAGCTATCTGACAAGTGTCGGCCCATGAATAAATTATTGCACAAGGGGGTAGCATTTCACTGGGATGACGAGTGCTAGTCTACCTTTGATGATATTAAAAAATACTTGGCTTCATCACCAGTATTGGCACCACCTAGACCAAGAGTGTCATTCTATTTATACATCTTAGCTACTGAGGTGGCACTGGGTGCCATGCTAGCCCAAAAAAATGAACTACATAAAGAACATGCTACTTACTACCTTAGTCGCATCCTTGTCAGTTATGAACTTAACTATGCATACATTGAGAAGCTATGCTTGGTAGTGGTGTTTGCTACCAAAAAGCTATGCCATTACATGTTGAGCAACACAATGTATGTTGTGTCTAAGGAGAATCCATTATGGTACATGATGAGTCATACTTATCATAGTAGCCACACGACGAAATGGATCATGTTGTTGACGGAGTTTGACATCGAATTCATTGGATAGAAGTCCATAAAAGGTCAAGTCATCACCGATCAACTAGCATAGGCTCCTCTCAAAGATGATCAACCTTTGACCATAGAGCTACCCGATGATGGGGTCTTCCATGTCTCAAAATTGCTAGATTCTGATGAGCCTGAGTCACAGGCTGACATAACCCTATTTTTTTATGGTTCTAAATGTGAGCAAGGGAGTGGTACAAGAATCGTATTCTTCACACCGCAAGGGGCTCCAATGCCTCTATAATTTAAACTTGATTTCCTATGCACCAATAACAATGCCGAATATGAAGCCTTGCTCATAGGTCTTCAGACAACCATCACCATGAACATCAAATGCCTAAACATCTTTGGTGATTCGTTGTTAATCGTCAACCAAGTGAAAGGGGTATTCCAATGTAAATGCCCAGTTATGTAGGCCTACAAAGCCCTTGTGGATAAATTCTTGGAAAATCTTGAATGGTACGACATCGAGGCACTCCCTCAATCATCGAATCATTTTGTGGACACTATGGCCTCCTTGGGGTCACTAATCCCGCAAGACCCTTCCGGTGAGATGACAACCATTCAAGTCAAAACACTATCGCAATCCACGATGGAGCGTGCAAGCTCTGAATTAACGCCAGGAATCCACCTGATCCAGATTGAACCATCTTAGGATAGGTTCTCTCAAATCCATGATTGTCTGAATCAAGCCAACTAGGGGTCCTTGTTCTCCCCTATTCCCCTCAATAGCAACACAATGCTATTCTTACAGGTTCTTTCTCACTCAGATTTTGCTAGGGAAGAACCTCAAGAGGGATTGGTTGTTCATACCATCGAGGCTTCTGATCAGCAAGATTGGTACACACCCATAAGAGACTACCTCAAGTTAGGTAACCTCCCACTTGGATTGTCGCACACCATGAAAAGATCATTCAAACAGAAAGTGGTAAAACATGTCTTTCTAGGAGACATTTTGTACCATCGAAGCTACGAAGGAATCCTCCTCCATTTCTTGGACCAGCAAGAGTTCGCTTGGGTGATCACCCAAGTGCACGATGGTACATGCGGTGGCCACTTCAACGATATGGCCATCGCAAAGAACATTCTCCACATGGGCTATTATTGGCCATCTTTAGAGTGATATTGTTGCACGTATGTAAGGAAGTGCGTGAAGTGTCAACACCATGCTAATTTGACACACGTACCTTCTCAGGCCTTGCAGTCGATCAATTGGCTTGGCCATTTTCACAGTGGGGCTTAGATCTAATCGAAAATATCTCCCCTGCATCATCTAGGTCGCCACACGTTCATCATAACGACCACAGAGTACTTCACCAAGTGGGTGGAAGCAATTTTGCTTACCTCTACGACTGGAACCCGCATTGCAGAGTTTATTTTACATAACATCATATGTCATTTTGGTATTCCATCCAAGATCATCTCGGATAATGGGACATCATTCAAGAACAAAGACGTGCATGCTTTGACCATAAAGTACAAAATTCAGCATAGTTTTTTGACACCCTATTATCCGTAGGCAAATGGGCAAGTAGAGGCGTCAAACAAAATGCTAGTTGCCATCCTAAAAAAGATAGTCATAGATAGTCATAAGGATTGGCACATTCAAATACCACTTGCTCTTTGGGCTTATCGCACTAGCATTCGGATGCCCACTAGGGCAACTCCATTTTTGCTGGTGTATGGCTCCGAGGTAGTCATGCCTCTCGAGTTGGAAATTCCTTCCCTGTGCATATCAATGCAAGAGTTCATCGATGATGACACTCGCATGACGAGGCCCGGTTAGACAAGCTTACGTTGCTTGATGAACGACACGTCAATGCTCTCGAGCATTTATGTATCTACCAAGAGCGACTTAAGAAAGCATACAACATGAAAGTTCACCTGAGGGACTTTCAGGTTGGTGACCTGGTCTTAAAAGAGAACCAGCAAAACTCTAACTTGCCACCCCATCTAAGGGACAAGTTCACGACAAACTGGTTAGGTCCTTATGTAATTGACAATAAAATAGGACCTGGGACATACCGGCTAGCCTCTCTTGATGGAATCAAGGAACTAGAACCCTTGAACATCAATCATTTGAGGCCATTCCATATTTAAGAGAGCCATAGCCCAACAAAAAATCTCCAAGGATCCCCATAATCACTTGGTCAATCCCAAAAATGCCCCAAAGGTGTCCATAAACCCTTTGGTCAAACCAAAAGCTCCAAGGATTCCCATAATCGCTTGGTCAACCCCAAAAATGCCCCAAAGGTGTCCATAAACCCTTTTGGTCAAACCAAAAGCTCCAAGGATTTTTGTAAATCGCTTGGTCACCCCAAAATGCCCCAAAGGTGTCCATAAACCCTTTTGTCAAACCAAAAGCCCCAAGGATTCCCGTAATTCACTTGGTCACCCCAAAATGCTCCAAAGGTATCTATAAACCCTTTGGTCAACCAAAAAGCCCCAAGGATTCCCCCATAATCGCTTGGTCAACCCAAAAATGCCCCAAAGGTATCTATAAACCCTTTGGTCACCCCAAAAGCCCCAAGGATTCCCATAATCGCTTGGTCAATCCCCAAAATGCCCCAAAGGTATCTATAAACCCTTTGGTCACACCAAAAGCTCCAAGGATTCCCACAATCGCTTGGTCAACCTAAAACACCCCAAAGGTGTCCATAAACCCTTCGGTCAAACCAAAAGCTCCAAGGGTTCCCACAATCGCTTGGTCAAAAACAAATATTCAAAAACAAACAAAAACAAAAGATAATCAAAAATAACAAAAAAACTGCATCTCACTTCCATGCATACTCTTACAAATCAAAACACAAAAAAAAAAATTAGCTGCCTTAGGCATCGCATACATACATTGCACATTTGTTGATCATACAATTCAAAGGCACCATAGACTGTAATTACTCGGCAATTCCATCATTTTCCACATTTTTCCACTCTATAAATAGTCCATCAAAAATAAATGCCAGTCACATTTTTCACCATACCATAGTCAGTTGCCTTCTAATGTATCTAGGGTTTTCGCCATTCAGCTGTCATTAGATTTCTAGCCAAAAACTGTACAAAGTCAGACAGATTTTACAAAGGTAGAGTTCTACTTGGATCACACCTTGTTACGTAGCATCCCAACACAAGCTAAAACACATTAAAAAAAATTCCCAAGTTGTGTAAACGAAAGACGAAACCTGCAAAGCAATTCAGGATACCATATAGTGAAAAGGTTATCTCGCTCATCCCCCTGTGTGAATGACCCCAAGAATGCTGAGAGTTGGAAAAAGGACAAGCATCTTCCCTACCCAATTCCCCCAAATCCCCAAAGTCTCAAAGGGTTGCAAACATCACAAATTGCAAAAAGTCAAAATTCAAACTCCAAAGTTTGATATCCACACCCTTAAAGTGCATACATCAAAAAGCACAAGCAATAGTGATTCTCATCACTCAATATCTAAATCCCTTGCTCAAAAGAAAAAACAAAAATAAACAGTGATTTTTATCACTATATAAGAGCAAGTATCCCAATACAATTAAAGAAAAGAAGGGAGTCGAACTTGAATCCCTGGAACTCTCAGCATTCGAAAGGTCATGAGGTGATCCTCAGTACCGGTTTGGTGGATAGCCTATCGGTCACTAGTGGCAAACCTCCCGCATGATGATATATTTGTCACATTAAATTGTGTGCAGATCAATGTTTGCATGTGGATGAGCTAGCTTATGGTATCCTAGATGGCACTGTAGATTAATCTTACTAAATATGACAAAGGAGTTAGTGGAGCTAATTAGGTGATCCTCAGTACAGGTTTGGTTGATAGCCTATCTAGCACTGGTGGTATCCTGACAAATACCACATGAACGAACTCAATTGCACACATAGGGATGCGAAATAACTTGGTCGAACTCAAGTCTGATTCATACCTTATTCAAAAGTCTTGTAAGATAAAAGTACAGTCTTGGCTAGTTAGTTAAAACATCTGAGTCTCAGAAAACCTTAACTACATTCTAAACCAACTGTGATACATTCCATTTATTACACCATCATCAAAAATATATACAAAACAAAAGAAAAATATATACATACAAAGTCATTTCATAACGCAATCGCCTAGTACAAAAAATCCATTAAGTCCTGTATAGTCTATGGTGCCACCGCCAAATATCAACAACTCAATTCATCCATTCCATATGCATACATCATATAATTAGAAACATCGCATTCACAATAACATATGCATACATCAATGTAAATACATGTGCATAAAATCAAACCATAACAAGTGTATAAACACAAAGAAAGTCATGTATATATATCGTCAAAAAGGCCCTCAGGCTACAATAAAATGGTCCTCGAACCTCACCAAAAAAAGCAAAATCTCAAAAACCCCCAAGCCTAGGGCATCGGCCACCATGATCACGCAGGATCGGTGCGATGAGAACTACCCCCAGTGGTGTGGGTCCTATGGGACCTCTCAGGGTGGCTATTGCTAGCCCCCGCATCATGCCCACTAGCACCCCCTCATCCAGCCGCGTACGATGAGAGGATGCTGACTGCTCAGTATCACTTTCTCTCGTCCGATGCGAAGATCCACCTCCAGGGAGCTCAGGTAACCGCCCATCGAGGTGGATAATCTCTACCTCCAACTCCATCCGATGTCGAACCAAATCCATCTCCCATCGACGGTACGTAGCCAATGCGTCATCGCGTTGTGCCAACTGAGTTCATAGGAGATCCCTCTCCCACGAAGCATCTGTGTCCCCATCCCATCGGTGGTACGTAGCCAATGCATTCTCTCGCTCTACCAATTGAGTCCATAGGAGATCCCTCTCCTATAGATCTTCTAGAGCTCCTCATCCCATCTCTGAAGTAGATCCTCCAATCATGCTATCTCAGCATGATGCCTCACCTCCATACCCTCTAGGACTGCCTGAGGCATAGGCATATCAGGGACGATAGGCTGCTTCGGCTCCCACTACTCTAGGATGTCCTACATATCCGACT
The DNA here is from genome assembly GCA_028583015.1 of Wollemia nobilis. Lineage (NCBI taxonomy): Eukaryota > Viridiplantae > Streptophyta > Pinopsida > Araucariales > Araucariaceae > Wollemia > Wollemia nobilis. Next base: position 203,818 of record JAQPPZ010002654.1, read on the forward strand.
GCTATGGAATCCCAAAATCATCCCCCCTAAAGCTATCAACCTCCACCATGTCCGCATCCTCGAGAGGAGCCCCCCAACCCTCTCTCGATGCCTCTGCACCCTCCCCACCTGCTGCTACCGCCTCTGGACCTCCTAGAGGCCCCTCGCCCTGCCATCGCCGCATCGTCCACCATTGGTCATACTATGCAGTCACCCGACATTGTCCATGTCAGGGACATCGATCACTGCATTCGAATCCTCACCCAGTGGCTCAATGATCGGCCAGGCCAGAGTCCTCTCATCACCCCAACATCGATAGATCAAGGGCTCACCAGGACAATCCCAAACTATCGCGTCACCTAGATGTACGAGAAGTACTCCTGCTCGGTCTCATGCCACCCGATCAGCCATCTCCCCATGCATACCCATCGGAGCCACTCTCCAGACTCAGGCCAAGCTGGACAGTCCCGGTATGGATGCCAGAACACCTCCCCTGGAGTAAGACATGAGAAAGCATCAACATAGTGCCCTACGGCACCTTCCCATCACTGAATCTACCCCTGCTCCTCGGACCTCCGCCACAGAGCCGCATACCCTATCTCCCTGTCCACCATCTCTACTCGAGTAGTCCATGACAAACCCTATGGCCTCTCCACAGCTATGTGCTGCCATCCCCAACACTACAAAAGGTAGCTGCACCCAATCCCCTTCCACCTTTGGTAGTGGACCTCGTACAACTCATCATAGAGCTATGCCAGTAGTGTTTGACCCCACCTCATAATCAATGGCTCTAAGGTCGGACACTCAACTAGTCTAAAAACTACCTCCAGCAGGTTCCATGGGAACCTCACACCCGAGGAGTTAGGAAGTAGCATGTTGGAGATGAGGGTCATCAGTAGTGCATGCCTCACCCCCAACATGCCCTTCTCCAGCCACCACCGTACCAAAATACCGCCAATCAAGCAATCCCCCTCTACCCTCTCCATCGGACTATCCACCCCCATCTCCACCCCATGCCTGAAGCACCGTGTCAGCACCGCCATCTGCTGATCACGTGGAGTAGTCCGAATAGGAAGCCCATCTATCAAATTCCATAGAATCCGATAGACATCCTCAAGAGTCACCATCATCTCCCCTATTGGGAGATGAAAGGTATTGGTGTGAGGATCCCATAAGCTGAATAGGGCAGTCAAATATGCTCGATCCCCCACCATAGGCTCTAACCGAGTCACATGCTTGAGCCCGAGGGCGTCAATCCAATCCCAGTCCACCGTAGTCAGTGCCTCTCGTGCCTCCAAAAACACCGTCGGCACACGGTACCAGCTCTTCACCACCTGAAAATAAAAAACAACACAAAAACATTAAAAACATGAAAGAAAAAAAACTGTACAACAAAAACATTTAATAAGTGTATAGCTAAAACATTTGATAAATGTACAGCAAAAACATTAACAACATGTACAGTACAAACATTCAAAAAATCAAATAAACAATGCAATGCAAACAAAAAAAAAATAAAAAAAAATAAATTCAAAATAAACATTTGTCAGTTACCTAGGGTTTCTAACTTTAGTTACAACTGATAAATACAAAAACAAAAAAACACATTTGTCAGTTACCTAGGGTTTCTAACTTTAGTTCAAACTGATAAATAAAATACAAAAAAAAAACAAATTCAAAATAAACATTTGTCAGTTACCTAGGGTTTCTAACTTTAGTTACAACTGATAAATAAAAAAATAAAAAAACACATTTGTCAGTTACCTAGGGTTTTTAACTTTAGTTCAAACTGATAAATAAAATACAAAAAAAAAAATTCAACATGAAAATTTGTCAGTTACCTAGGGTTTTTAACTTTAGTTACAACTGATAAATAAAAAACAAAATAAAGCAGCTTAACCTAGGGTTTTCATCCTAGTCTAAACGCACAAAACAAAAACAAAATAAAACAATTTAACCTAGGGTTTTCATCCTAGTCTAAATGAACAAAATACAAAAACAAAATAAAACAGTTTAACCTAGGGTTTTCATCCTAGTCTAAACAATAAAAATACAAAAACAAAATAAAACAATTTAACCTAGGGTTTTCATCCTAGTCTAAATGAACAAAAAAAAAAACAAAATAAAATAGTTTAACCTAGGGTTTTCATCCTAGTCTAAACAATAAAAATACAAAAAACAAAGTAAAACACTTTAACCTAGGGTTTTCATTCTAGTGTCAAACTAAAAAATACAAAACACAATAACAAAAGTTTTCAGTTACCTAGGGTTTGAACCTTAAGTCTAAACTGATAAAAAATAAAAACACAACATAAAAACAATTTTTTTAAGCTAAGTTTTCGATCTTAGTTTAAACTAGGGTTTTCTTTTTAGTTTACAACAACAACAAAATAAACATGGTTTCAACTAGGGTTTCGATCTTAGTTTTAACAAAGCAAAACAAATTCCAACAAACACCAAAAAAATATTAACTAGGGTTTTCATTTTTAAATCGAAAAACAAAATACAAAAGAAAAGAATTGTGGTTTTAAACTATACAACAAAACAAGCAAAATAAAGAGAAGGGGCACTTACCGGTCTCGCTTCGGCTCCGCCACTTGATGATCCGGTCCATGAACTCATGGTGTCCGAGAAATATGATAGCGCTCCGCTACGCGAACTCGACCTCCTCCTCCTCACAGCTCCAAATCGCCAGAAAAACAAAGTGTAAATGAGCCCAAAACCTAGTTTTGGCCCTTAAATAGGCTTTTAGGCCTGTAATCGTTCCACCCTGGGATGAGCACTCTAGTTAGCACTCATCCCACCCTGGGATGATTACAAAACTAGTATTCATCCCACCCTGGGATGATTACAGAGCAAGAAAATCAAAAACAACAAAAACTGCACCAAAATGCACAAAAAATAGCAATAAAATTGCCAAATAAGAGCGCCTTTGCGCCTGTGATTCTTGGCATGCAAAAAAGACGTCGGGGTCACAAATCCTCACTATCCTACTCCCTAAGAAGGCTACCATAGCCGGACCACTCCATGGGAGGACGAATTTTCAAGAATTTCATCCCCAAACGGCATCACAAAAAGGGTCCAAACCCACCCAAAAATAGCAATAACATTGCCGAACAAGGCGCCTTTGCGCCTATGCTTCTTGGCATGCAAAATAGATGCCAGGGTCAAAAATCCTCACTATCCTACTCCCTAAGAAGGCTACCATAGCGGACCGCTCCACGGGTGGATTTTCAAGAATTTCATCCCCAAACGACATCACAAAAAGGGTCCAAACCCACCCAAAAATAGCAATAACATTGTCGAACAAGGCGCCTTTGCGCCTCTGCTTCTTGGCATGCAAAATAGACGTCGGGGTCACAAATCCTCACTATCCTACTCCCTAAGAAGGCTACCATAGCTGGACCGCTCCATGGGAGGACGAATTTTTGAGAATTTCATCCCCAAACGACATCACAAAAAGGGTCCAAACCCACCCAAAAATAGCAATAACATTGCCGAACAAGGCGCCTTTGCACCTGTGCTTATTGGCATACAAAACATACGTCGGGGTCACAAATCCTCACTCTCCTACTCCCTAAGAAGGCTACCATAGCTGGACCGCTCCACGGGAGGATGGATTTTCGAGAATTTGAACCCCAAAATGCATCACAAAAAGGGTTACACCCACCAAAAATAGGTCAAATTGTTGGGAAACTGCATAAGCGATCAACGAAAAACAACTGAAGGCACCCTTACAAAATTCATCTTGGGTCAAGCGACTCATCGCTTTTCTCATGTCGGTCATTCCCTCATCGATTCGTCGCTTGAGGGGGTAGTCACACTTAGTCACCAATCAACAAATACACACCCAATCAAGGAAATGGCATGCATTCAAAGAATCATTGAGAAAGACAATCACGCTCCTACTTGGGGCAGGAAACAAGCAATAATCACAAGTTGATCAAACACTTGGCATTCTAGAATCATGAACTCAAGGTTCCCACAGACAAAAGGTTGCACCCTTTGCCTATTCATGACTGAAAAATGTCCAAGATCAAGTAACACCTCACCAAAAAAAGGTTAACACTTGAATTAAGCTCCTTAGCTCGTCAGAAGCAAGGATTCAAGAATGCATGCCCTTTCCATACTTGGGGCATCAAAATTTGGTTAGGTTACTGAGAAATCCTAATCATTAGTGCTTTGGTTATCTATTTTTGCTCAACACTGTGCCATGCACAGTGCATCCCAAAAAGGGGCATCTGTAGACACCAAAACAACACCAATCCGATTATGTGATGACAAACACTGACCGAATTGGCATACACAACCCCTAGGGCAGCCCCCAGAGGTTAAACAGTGGTCCTAACCACTCCCACAATAGTTTTGGAAGGTCAGAGGTCAATTTGGCACCTTTCAGGCACCTTGCTCCTTATTCGTTCCACCCTGGGATGATTACAAACTGGTATTCGTCCCACCCTGGGACGATTAGTAGTATTCACTCTAGGGTGGGGCGAATAGCAGGTTTGATGGGAAAAAGGTCAAACCTTGACAAATGTCAGCTCAGATCTGCCACTTAACTCCTCCTTCAATGCATGGAGTGCGAGTGAGCATTTTTGAGCTCAAAGAGGCAATCATAGGGGCAGTCATGGAGCCCTTAATCAGGGAGGAATCTTCTTCCCCCTGGAAAGGCATGATCGCCAAGTGGTGCCTCTTTGGTCTATAAAATGGTGAGTCTTCTCACCCAAAAAAAAGGATAGAGTAGGAGCATTTGGAGCAAAGGAGTGCTTCCGAATTACATCCTCACCCATCGTTTGTGCTTCTTACATCCTTGATCTCTCTTTTGGAAGGGAGGTTATTGGGTGATTATTGGAAGTGCAATCCGGACCCAAAACCTGAAAATTTGGCCACAATACCCCACCTAATTTGCTGACACAACCCCATAAGAGGTTTTGGACCCATCCCAAGTGGATTGGTGCCAAAACCGAGCCCCAAACGGTGGGTGTCCTGCCCCGGTGCCCCTCGCATTGCTATAGTCCTAATCGCCCCACCTCGGAGTGATTAGAAATCTGTGGTAGATTTCCCTACTATTTATTTTGCATTTTATTTTAGGTCATCCATATATGCTGTCATTTAAATTTCATGTGATTTTGATGAGTTTTGATTGTGCTTTCAATATTTCTCGCTTTCACTAACATACAGGGAGCATCATCGGATACAGGGTGATCAAGGTAGAATATACAAAATTCGACCATCTGGGTCATCCCAAAATTCCCCGTTTTGTCTAACCCCAACTTTATAGGTGTTTTGGAGGCCCCTGGATGGGACATTTAGGAGGTCACCTTCAAAAGTTTTATGACAGTCCTAATCGTCCCACCCCAGAGCGATTAGAAATCTGTGGTAGATTTCTTGACTGTTCCTTTTGCAGTGTGTTCCTGGTAATGTTTTCTTGCTTCTATAAAATTTCAGCTTATTCTGATATGTTTTAGTTATCGTTTTAATTATTTTATGCATGCATCAACCGTAGGCCTTGGGGATCGCATGTTTTTCCTTCCATCCGCAGGTGCTACTAACCATTTATTGTTTCTCTAAGCACAGGATCTTGACACCGTAGGGGCAGAAAGGAACTATAGATGCACTCATGCAAGCGACGACGATGTTTGGTCTGCCCATTTTCAATGTGGGCACGCGGAAGATCCCAAAGGGGAATATATCATTTGTGGTGTAACAAAACTATGTCCGGTGCTCCCAGCCACTGAAAAAGGAGGAGACGCATTGTAACCCGATCTCGAGCAAATTAATAAAATAAAGGGCTGCACTTTTACATTTGCTTTAAATCTCATTTCAATTCATTTTTTTTCCTTCTTTTCATGCATTCTCGTTCGTAGGACTTAGCGTTACATTTCCCTTTTGTTTGCTTTCGTATCCTCGTGCTTTCAGTGCAAAATACAAAATAGCCAACAAATGCATAATAAAAATAGTTAGTAAATAAATTTTGTATGAAATTAGATTAGCTAAGTATTTTAAAGTGTTTTCCTACCTCAAATAATTTCTTTAGATGATGTGGCATCAAGGAATCCCCATTTCTACTAAAACAGAGTATAATACAACTAGATACAAGATATTTCAGAGCAATTTTGAAATGACAAGCTTAACTTAGAAATATTTTAGAGCAACTTTGGAATGATAAAACAACAACCTATAGGTTTAAATGAGAGCGAGTTTGAGCACACAAATTTTATTTGAAATTATAATAGAAGCATGGAATAGACTTAGGAGGGTTCAACCAATCAATTAGAGATGACTTTACACCATTTGCCAACTCATTTTACACTAAGCACACTTTCAAGGAGTTGTATAATATTTTACACAAAATAGCATTTGTTTGACTATTTTGAAAAGTGCACATGATGAGCTAAAAAGGTCAAGCATAAAAATCCCTAAAATTATGTCTAAGCATCCCACAATATATTGGACACGCAAAAAGTTGGGAATATCTCTATTTCAACTCTTTGACTTACGTTTGAAAAAAGTCATTTAAATTGTATAATTTCTTGCACATAGTTGTTGTGCCCAATTTAGAGGAGGAAAATGTGTATTGGAACATGGATACTCAACATAAGATATTTTGAACATTTCTAATCGTCATGCATAACATTTGGAGCTGTGGAAAAGTGGAAAACTAGCTATAAATAATTTTTTATCTAATTTTGGTTTGAATTTATTAACAGTAATTAAAAAATCAAAAATTTGTTATTGATAGAAAATTATTTTTTATTCTTACCTCTAATTTTAAGTAGAAAAAAAAGAAAATTTAATTATAAAAACTACTTGTCTTCCCGTTTGACAAGTAGAAAAAAAATAAGAACACACGTATGAATTGGAAAAAGCGTATGTTGGTAAATTGTCATAAACTTGACTATTTATGTTTTCTATATGCATTTGATTAAGTTGGTATGTTAACTTTTTTTCTTCTGCAATATTTCATGTTACACTAAGCCTAGATCTTGGGCCCACTCTAAGGATCAGTGGAAGGTGTACTAAGTTTTAAAATTATATTAAGTATTTTTGTTTATGTTATTTAATTTTAGTAGTTTTATCCTTAATGTTAAATTTGTCATTCCTCTATTTGTATCATGTTTTCCCCTGGTTTTCCCCTAATTTGTTAGCATGTTATATTTTTTTATTGCAACTGGATGGTTACAGTTAATTTTTGTAATTCTCATTTTGTTTCAACATTTAAATTTTTGCACTTGATTTCTATTTTAGCTAGTTTTTAATTTTAGCAATTTATTTTTGTAATTTCAAATTTAGCAAATGTAGTTTAGTGAATTTTAATTTCAGCATTTTTAATTCTTGCAAATTAGTTAGCTTTCTTTTCATGCAAGTGTGAAATTAACATAGTTTTCTTTCTATAAATCTTTCTAGCTTTCGTAGAATAGTCTAGTGTCTTGATATCTAAATTGTAGTTTCAAGGTCTCTAATATATACAACCCTAGGATACCTCTCCAGATTTGACAACTTGAATTAAATTAAATGATGAGTATTAATGACACTCATCATTTGTAGTGGCATTATCAAGTAGCAAATTGGTATTGTTAGAGAATAAACAATGTAAATTATTTTCTTGTGAAATTGATGACTTCACATAAAAATAGTTGCATTGCTTGAGATTGCACTTTGGACATTAGGATACTAGAATATGATTTATTGCTTTAACAAGATGTAGAGATAGGTTTAGAAACAAAACATATCAAAATAACTTCTCATAAACCATAGGAAGCAAATATTCATGATACGAGGTTGAACTTATGTTGACATTGTCTGAATTAGTGATTCTTGAAAACATTAGAATTTTAAATCAACTTTAGGAAGTGAAAAGTATTTTGAGAAAACATTACATGGAGAGCAAAGTGTTAGTTCAACACCAACCTTACTTGAAAAATCTATGTGATCAGGACAATTTAAAAGTACTTATACTTGGTTTTGAAAATGTATAATGGTAGGCTTGCAATAAAATCCAAGAAAATCCAGTCATGTGCTCCACCTTGGTGAAACTACTACATCTACCATAAATTTATAATATCCTATTTAAATAGATCAAAACTCTCCTATGGAAGTCATTTCACCTTCTAAATTATCAAATTTTAGGGAAGTTGAATCTGAGGACCCTGATTAGTTTCTATTTAGATTAAATATTGTATGCCAAGCTTGTAACTATGTCAATGACAAACAAAAATTTAAATTATTTCCTTTTACTCTTAAAGACTTATCCCTACAATGGTTCATGAACTTAGCACCAAATCCAATCTAATCATGGGATGAAATGGGAAGAATATTTTTGGAGAAATGCCAAGAATAGTATCGAGTAAAGAATCAAAAGAATGAATTATCTAGGATTAAACAAGGGCAAAATGAAACTTTAGAATATTATCTAGAAATATTTTACCTAGTTAACAAGAGATATGGAGGTGTAGAACCAAAACTTAAAAAAACCATGTTATTTAGAGGATTACAAGATGAATCAAGAGGTATATTAGATCTACTTCAGGAACAACAACAACAACAATAAATACAAGCTCCACTTTTGGCTCAACCTATGACCAAGCCCAATAATGTTAAATAGGCAAACCCCATCTATATGACTAAATCAAAATATATAACTATAGTAAATGTCATTGATTGTGATAACATTTGATTGTGTTTTAAAAAAATACTTCTTGAACCTATTCCATTTATCACTGTAGAAATGAGATCTAATGAGAATAAACAAGAAAACCCATCTACACTGAAACAACAACAAAAATAAGAAAAAAAAAACCTACCTCAATATGATTTAATGGAGAAGGTACCATATCCTAAATAATTTAGCATATAAAATAACATCTTAAAAATTATATTTGGTAAAATAATTAAAACATTTGAATGTTATAATCCCTTTACTACAATCTATGAAAGATGTACCTATAATTAACCAAACAATTTAAAAATGGGTATTAAGAAACCAAGAAAAAAGAAGAAAGTATATTCTAAAATCATACAAGTAGGCAGGAGATTAGTAGAATTGCTTGTAGGAAAACTTACTCCACCTAAGTATGGTTATCTAGGAAGCCCATGGTTTCTTGAATTAGATAAGGGAAATAAAAAGAAACATTTTTTTCTAATTGAGTTTGAATTCCTAACACTTCATATATCTTTGGAATATGGCATTGAGTTGTTGTAGGTACAAAAAGAGAAAATTTTGTAATTGAATGCATTAGATGAAATTTGGTTGGAGACACTTCACCAAATGGAGATCATTCAACAACAATGGAAAATGTGGCATGAAGTCACATTAGGAGTAGCAAGGATGAATCAAAAGTATTTGAGAATGGAGTTGTTCATATTTATTTTGTTGATGATTCAAGGAGGACATTAATGGTGAATGGACATCACTTATGATTGTACCATAAGCCACTAACAAAGGTGGAATTTGCTAAATATTTCTCATAAGAAAACTTGAACATAATAGAAGAGGCATCATTTTCTGATAGAGATTCCAAATGATCATATATTTGAATCCTACAAAAAAGAAAAAATAAAAAAGGGAAGATAAAAAAGAGAGTTGTAGCATAAGGCATGTCCCACAAATAAGGGTGCATGAGGATATGCATCAATTTCAGCAATTAGGAGGACAAATGAAGTCAATACTTCATTTTGAGCAATAAGGAGGAAATTATGACATAAGAGGATTCTTATTGCTCATATGGAAAGAAAGGTTGATGCTTCACTATTGTTATTTTTATGTAGAAAAATATAGATTTAATTTTTGTAAAATGAGGATTTTTCTTATCCAAAAAACAATGAGAAAAATTCTCTCTCAATGAAGCTAAAAAAAAAGAGAAGAAAAAAAGAAGAAAAGAAAAAAGAGGCAATAATCTCAATTGAGAAAATTATTGAAGGATGCAATTGATAAAGAAGTTGGTTGAAAACCAAAAATAGCGGCCTATCATAATGAAAAAATAAAAATAAAAAATAATAATTCAATGGTGAAAACCTCTTTGAGGTGTTATTGAATCAAGGCTTGCATGAAAACCAGTTTCTAGCATGTTTGCCTTGAAGAATTTTCAGCATTTGTACAAAGTCTAATTATTGCATCTATGTGCTTTTCATATTTCAAAAATCATAAGTGTACGATCAAAAAGTAATCCAAAAGGGTGCATGAAATCTCTTCAATAGCAAGGTATGCATTTTCTTTAGTTTTACTATTAGTTAGCCTAAACATTGCATGAATAGTAATTAAATGCTTGGCACACTTATGTATATATATGGAAAAATTAAACACCCTACTAAGTACTCCCAAAATCTATTTTGGTATACCTTTGGTTATGGGATATTATGTTTGAAAGGTTTGAGAAAGAAAAAAAGTTTCTTTGAGTGATCCAACATAACAGTTATGTGAAAATAGGGTGCAGTCAAATCATGCAAACATATTAGCATAGTTGTGCAGGAATAAAGTGAGAAAAAATTAAAAAGAAGAAAAACAAAGAGAAAAAATTAAACTACACAACTTTCTAGGTCAGCTTCTATGTTCCTACAGTAATCTAGCACAAAATAGTGTATTCCACCTATGTTTCAAAAAATTATAGATGTGTTATATCTAGCTCTAGAACATACATGTTTGAAAATAGAGTTGTAGGTAGAGATATATTGAACATTGTAGGTGTATTTTTTCCAGCTTCGAAACATACAGGTCTTAAAATAGTCTTATAGGTAGAGCTTCAGAATATTCCATGTATATTCTATATAGAAATATATAGGTCTAAAAATAGAGTTGCAAGTAAAGTTTTGAAACATTCTGAACAACTTTGGAATATACAAGTCTAAAAATAGAGTTGCAGGTTGAGCTTTGAAATATCACAAGTAAAGTGCTTTGAAATATCACAATTAAAGTGCTTCAAAACATGTAGAATCATAGAATTGTTGAAAAATAATGCAGATGGTTTCAAAGTAGTAAGCTAGAAAATTACAAGAGTGCAGCTAAAAAATTATATGAAAAAAATACAATTTGAAGAGATTTATACTAAAAATGAGCCAAAATAAGGAGATGGGGTAACCACCAGTAGGGAAGAGACCTCTAGGGTAAAAAGTGGTGATAGGGATACTTCTGATCTTGATAAACCCCATCATCCTCCCATGAATAGTCATCTACTAAAAATAGGGTACAAGAGAAAATGAAACAACTAAAAAAATTGTCTATAGACTCTATTTTAGGGAAAGAAGCAACTAAAATTCTACTTTATTTATCAGAGTAGATTTCGAATTAAAATGCACTAGAGGACACTCCAACATTGTTTGATAAATTTAAGGAAATTACTTTAGAGAAGGAGACTCAATTTTCTATATTTTGTCATAGTTGCTATTTCACTAGGACAACAATAAGCAAGAGTTGTGTTTATATAGAGGGTTGGAAAATAGCCATTGAAGATTGTAGAGAGCTACCACCAAGGAAAAAGTATTATGGAGCCTAAGTAACAATAAATTTTACAAGAGTATCTTGTAGCAGAAGTAGATATACAACATATAGAAGCACTTTTGGAATATTTAGAAGCAGCTCCAAAACATCCAAAAAATACTTTCAAAACATCTAGGAAAATCTCTAGAATAATAGGATGAGCAAGGTACAACAACGACAATTTTTTTTGGAGTACAAACCAACTCCATGCAAATAAATACAACATCTAAGAGATACGAGAAAAAGGGTGTGATAGAATATATTAAGATAGTTTAGACTACAATTATTGGAATTTAGGTTGAATTACTTCTAGTTCATGAACCCCCACAAGTGGTAGTGCATCAACTGGATATGAGGCCATAGTATTTTGGGTAGCTTTTTACCATACCCTTGAATTATATTTTATAGTAAGGAAGTCATTGGAGGAATAAAGTAGGAAGTAGACTATAAAAATTACAAAATTGTAGGCCAAAGTGAAATACTTGTGCTTGATTGCTGAACACTTAGTGTAGTGTAGAAGACCTTACAAATTATATAGTTTATTCCGCAAGGAGATATTTATTAGGTTGTATGTAATGAGAATATGTTTTGGTTTATCATATGACTTATCTTCTGATCAGGAATTCATTGATGCATACTTGTAGAGTTTAAAAGGATAGTGGAATCATCCATGTGATTTTTACTTCCATATGTTTGTAGTGATAGAAGATGTCCAATTTATGCCTCATATATACACAGGTGATGTACAACTTAAAAATCAAGTGTGTTGGGATTAGAAAAGAAGGTAGCATAAGACTATAGAGTTAGGACCAAGCCTCTTTCTTAGGCATGTCTAGCATAACCCAGCAATATTCTTCAGCCATCACTTCTCTTTGATGGATATACCATCCATAAAATCTACCTATATTAAATATCTTAGGGAGAGCATGGCTTGTTTTCAAAAATTTTCAACAATTTTAGAAATTTGAAAATTTTAGGATTTTTCAGCAATTTTAAGCAAAATTTCAAAATTTTCAGAATTTCAACTTTTTTTTAGAAATTGCAGTGATTTCAAACTTTTAGCAATTTCAGAATTTGCACATTTTTTAGAAATTACATCAATTTTTATATTTTCATCAATTTTAGCATTTTCAACAAATTTGCAGCAATTTCAAAAATTGCAGCATTTTCAAATATTTTCAAAAATTGTAGCAATTTCAACATTTTTCAAAAATTGTAGCAATTTCAACACTTTTAGCATATTTCAAAAATTGAAGCTATTTTAGCATTTCAAAAATTTTACATTTGGTTGACAAAGGATGTTGTTCAGAAGTACAAACCTGAATATTGCTATGGCCCACTAGGATGGATGAGGACATGCACTAAAAATAAGCAGGGGGAAATGATGAGGCAAAACAATACCTCATTATTTTAATATTTGACACAAAATAGCCTATTTTACCTAATATATACGAATTACTTTAATTATTATTTATTTTATGTTAAATTTAACGTGGTAATTACAAAAAATGGCATGTTGTTTGAACAGGTTTTATGTAGTTTTTGTGGTTATTTTGCATGATTTTAGTAGTAAAAATGCATAATAAAAATAGTTAGTAAATAAAGGCTTTATGAAATATGATTAGATGAGTGTTTTTAAAGTTTTTTCCTACCTCAAATAAGTTCCTAATATGATGTGGCATCAAGGAAGCCATGTTGTAGCTAGAATAAGGCTTAATACATCTAGATACAAGATATTCCAGACTAGTTCTAGAATGATATGATTAGCTCAAGAGCAATTTGGACTAGCTCCAAAATGATAGAACAACAACCTACAGGTTTAAAGGAGGACAATTTTGAGCACACAAATTTGATTTGAAATTGTCTTGGTAACATGGAATAAAGTTAGGAGGGTCCAACCAATCACATGGAGATGACTCAGCACCATTTGTAAACTCATTTTACATGAAGCACATTTTCACAGAGTTGCTACAACATTTCTTACACAAAAGCAACATTTATTTAACTATTTTTAAAAGTGCATATGATGAGTTGAAAAGGTGAAATATTGCACAAACATCCCTAAAATTATGTCGAATCATCCCACAACATATTTGACACACAAAAAGGAGGGAATATCTCTATTCCAACTATTTGACTTAAAGTTGGAAAAAGTTATTTAACCTGTAGCATTTCTTGCACATAATTGTTGTGCTTGATTTGGAGGAAGAAAAGGTGGATTGGCATAGGGATACTCAAAATTATCTTTTTTAAAACTTTCTAATCCTCATCCACATTGGAGGTGTGGAAAAGTGGACAACAATCAGTTTTTGATAGAAAAGTATTTTCTATCTTGCTCCTAATTGTAGGTAGGACAAGTTGAGTATTTAATTATAAATACTCCTTGGCTACCCCTTTGACAAGACAAAAAAGAAATAAGAAGAAATGAATGAATTGAGAAAAGTACATTTTTGGTAAACTATTTTAAACTTGACTATTTATGTTTTCTGTATGCATTTGATTAATTTGGTAGGTTAACTTCTTTTCTTTTGCAATATTTCACCTTTCACTAATCTTGGAGCTTGGGCCCACTCTAAGGATTAGTGGAAGGTGTACTAACTTAGTTTTAGAATTATTTTTAGTATTTTATTTTATGTTATTTAATTTCAACAATTTTATCTTTAATGTTAAATTTGTCATTCCTCTATTTTTGTTGTGTTTTTCGTTATTTTCCTCTATTTTATTAGCATGTTATGTATTATTTTGTTGTTGTTGGTTGGTCACAATTAATTTTTGTAATTATCATTTCTATTTCAACATTTAAATATTTTCACTTGATTTTTGTTTTAGTTAGTTATCAATTTGAATGCAATTTCAAATTTAGCAAATATAGTTTAGTGACTTTCAATTTTAGCATTTTTAATTCCTGCAAATTAGTTAGCTTTATTTTCATGCAAGTGTGAAATTAGGATACTTATAAGGGTTTTATGAGGAAAAACTACTCTGTTAGGGTTTGATGAAGAAAAAATGCTCTACGGGGATGGCAACAACTTTCGGAGGAGGTTTGAAAAATTGGAGGAATGTCATGATGGCATCGGGTTCGGCATAGAGAGTGCATGCTCATGATATTTTTTCATCTAAAAATGACTTGAAGGAATAGGATTTTCCAGTGCATGTCGGGATCCTCTTGTTAAAGAACAATGGATGTTTGGAACGATGTGAAGCTAGGCCAGTTCTAGTGGTTCAACCAGAATCAATGGTGGAAGATGTGGAGTATCTAACCAAACATGCCCTTATTGGTAAATTTTTGGGCATACAAATTTCTCTCCCCTTTGTGGAGGCTTGGGTCAGGAAGACTTGGAATCCTAAAGGTGATGTGGAGGTGATGCTGAGTGCGAACAACTATTTTATGGTGGTTTTCTCTTGTATTGCAGATCATAACAAAAAATTTGAAGGGGGTCCTTATTTCTATAACCAGGTGGGACTCTTTCTTAAACCCTGGCATGTGGGTTTCAACCCATGAGAGGAGCAGCCGTTGCGGGTTCCAGTATGGGTGTGACTTCCATGGCTCCCATTGGAATTTTTGAGAACTAATATCTTGCATCAGATTGCCCTTATTCTTGGGAATTTGGTTGGACCATCACAACAAACAATGGATAAAAAGGTAATATTAGTTGCTCGTATTTGTGTTGAAATTGACTTAAATAATCTCATTCCAGATTCTATTGAAATACAATTTGGATCAACTACATGGGTTCAAAAACTTGACTATGAATCTCTTCCATTTTTTTTTCAGATGTACCATGAATATGGCCACCTATAAAGAAAATACCTTAAGTTTGTCTTGCCTATAGCTTCAAATCCTGGTTCCTCTCAGTCTGGACAAATTTTGGATAAAGGAAAAGCCCCGATAATCAAAGGTGAACGGGATAAGGAAGGTTTTGTTTCGGTTAAAGCCAGAAAAAGAGGACGAATATTAAACAAAGACCTTAAGGATAGCCAGCCAAATGCTCTACTCAATTGTTTTGAAATATTAGATGATCTTGATCAGTGCATGGAAATACCTGAAACGTCGCTACCTGATGCAAATATAACAAGGCCAAATCAGATGTCTCTTCTTGAGGGGGAACTTAAGGAATCAGATCTAGGGGGTTTAAATGAAGAACAAAGGGCTTTGGATCTAAGTATAGGGGACATGGTTGGGTCTAACCATATAAGGGAAACTATTTTGGAAAGTGGTACATATTTAGTTATTCCCTCTCCTACTCATGCACTAATGTAGTCATCCTTGGACTAATTAAATTTTTTTTTTCAGATAAGAATATGAAGGTGGGTCGGAAGAAGGACCAGGATAAAATTAAGTTAATGGGGGAGACTTTGGTGGATTCATGCTTGGTGAAAACATTGGAATCCCATTTTTATAACCCCTAAAAATGATTATCCTCTCATGGAAAGTAAGGGGGTTGAATAGCATCTCCAGATAAAAATTTATTCATGATTTGGTCCGTGTCCATTCTTCGGATGTGGTGTTTATTGGGGAGACTAAATTGGCTATCGATAGTATGTTAAATATTACTCCCAAGTTGTGGAGAAGGGGGCAATGCCAATGTATTTGTGCATGTGAATATGTTGGTGGCATCGCTTGTTTGCAAGATCTAGTTAAGATATCCCCTCTTGGATTTCTAGAAGATGGTCTATTTCAATGGTTGGGCATGATAATGAATTTGGTGAAATCATCCTACTTACAAATGTGTATGCTCCTGTTGATTACAATGGTAAAGTGAATTTGTGGAAGAAAATTTGCTCATTGAGAAGTTTGGTTCCCCTATACCTATGGATTTTTGCTGGAGACTTCAACTCTATCACTTGTCTAGAGGAGAAACGTGGTGGGGTGGACCGTATCGAGCCTTTTTCTTCTATATTCAGTGATCATATCTAGGCCCTAAAATTGGTTCACATCAAGACAGATAATGGGATATTTACTTGGAACAATAGAAGGTGTGGGGAATCTTCCATATCAGAGACATTGGATAGGTTTTTGATATCCAGTTATTGGATGGGTAATAATAGAGGTGCTAGTTATATGATTTTTGAGGGTAGGGGATCTGATCATTGGCCTATTAAACTCTCTGCTTTGGAGTTAGGGCTAAAAAATAATATCTCCTTTAAGTTTCAACTTATGTGGCTTCGTGATTCTAATATTCATTATTTCATGCGAGGCTGGTGGACCACTGTCAAACATCCTCATGGCACCGTTATGTATTCCTTTATGAAGTGACTACAATTTGTAAAACATAAATTGAAGATATGGAATAGACTAAATTTTGGGAACATTTCCTTGGCTAAGCCGACAACTCTTAGGAGGATGGAAGAAGCTTCAAAGAATATTAGAGATCAAGGATTCATGAAGGAGATTCCTTTTGAGGAATCTGAGGCTACGAAAGACCTTGCTGAATGGGAATTGAAGGAAGAAATTTTTTGGAAACAAAAAGCTCAAGTAGATTGGCTTTAGGAAGGGGATAGGAAAACAATATTATTTTATAACTTAGTTAAGGCTCGCTGTAATGGTAACCTGATTACCTCTCTTGTGAATTCTCAAGGTGCCCTACTCTCTTCTTTCAGGGATATTTTAGAAGAGACTAAGAGGTATTTTTCCTCTATCTTAAAGGAGGACTCCCTATCAGATGATGAGAATGAAAAGCTTATTCTAAAATGTATTCCAACGATTGTTTCTAGAGAGATGAATGAGCACTTGATGGGTCCAATTTCCCTTGAGGAGTTGGAAAATGTTGTATTCAAGATGAAAAAGGAAAAGCCCTAGGTCCAAATGGATTCTCGATTGAGTTTTATCAGGAGTTTTGGGATTTAATCAATTTTGATATTTTGGAGGTGGTCCATGAGTTCCAAAAGAACAAACAGATACTAAGGGCCCTAAATGCTACCTTTGTGGTGCTTATACCCAAAAAAGAGGGAGCAAATTCCTTGGATATGTTTAGGCATATTGCTCTTTGCAATGTTGTGTATAAGATCATCATGAAAATTATTGCTGAGAGGCTAAAGATATGGTTGAGAAAAATCATCTCTAAGGATCAAGGAGGGTTTGTTGCTGGCTAAAAAATATTGGATGGGGTTGTTATTGCTATAGAAGCCATTCACTCGATGGAAAATTCTAAGGAGAAAACTATGTTCATTAAGTTGGACATGGCCAAAGCCTATGATCGGGTCAGATGGTCCTTTCTTCAGAAAGTTCTTGCTACTTTTGGATTTTAGGAGTGGATTAGATGGGTGATGAGCTATGTTTCTTCTTCTTGATTCCCTATTCTTGTTAATAATGAGCCATTAGAGCTATTTGAGGCCTCAAGGGGATTTAGGCAAAGAGATCATTTATCTCCTTATTTTTTTATCATTATGGCGGAAGGGTTGGGAAGATTGCTCAAGTCTCAAGTCATGTAGGGTCTCATTAAGGGGTGGAAGTGGGATAGTAGTTTGCCACCTCTTTTCCACCTTCAATTTTTTGATGATACTGCTTTGTTGGGAGTTTCCACTATCAGGGAAGCTAGAAATATTAGACAATATCTTGACATATATATTGGTGCTTCTAGATAGTTGATTAATGAGGACAAGTCTTCTATTTTCTTCTTCAATACCCCTCCTCTTATTCAAGCCAGGATTGCTTGTATTCTAAGATTATAGGTTGGTACTCCCCCCTTCATTTATCTTGGTATTCCAATTTCATCTCACCCTATACCTAGATCTTCTTCATAGTCTATGCTTGATAAGTTTAGAAGGAAGGTGAATCACTGGACTTTCAGATGGCTACCCACTGCAGGTAGAGTTTTTTTTTTTAATCTATTGTTCAAGCTTTACCCATTTATAGATGTTTTGTACAAATAGCTCCCTATCACTTCATCAAGGACATGGATGATTTGTTAAGATAGTTTATATGGTCTAGAAAATTGACCAATCTAAATGGAGTTTGGTTAGGTGGTATTCCATATGTAGGCTGGTGCAATAGGTAGGCCTTGGGTTGTGACAAACAACTCTTTTTGGGTAGGCTTTGGCTGTAAAACTTTATTGGAGATGGTGTACCTCTCAAGATCATATTTGGGATAAAATATTATCTTGTAAATACTTGAGAGGTATTTTTGAGGCTGAAATCCCTAGATTCATCTTGGTTGGGAAAGGTTTAGTTATCTGGGACACTCTAAAAAGAGGAGCTAATTTAACCAAGTAGGGTTTATTCTGGATTTGCAATCAGGGATAAAATGCTCTTTTTTGGGAGGATTCTTGGGATGGCCACCATCCTATATTGAATCAATATCCTAGGTTACATTCCCTAAGCATTTTTTCTTGGAAGCATGCTGGTATCGTGTGGAGGACTTGAAAAAAATCTGGTCTTTTGGAAATATGGAGATGTACAAGTGGAAATATCCACAAGAATGGCCCCAGGGGGGACTGTCCAAGGACAAAGAGGTGCTTGCTCTTATTCCTATAGGGAGGCCTTGTTCTTCATTTAGGGGTAAAGATATTCTAGCTTGGAACCCTGATCCTAAGGGAACCTACTCATTAGCCTATGGTTATTAGGTTCTTGATAAGAAAAAGTATGGGAGTTTTTGGGTGGTATTTTCACCCGATTGTGAAAACACACTCTCCGATAGGATTTGGGTTCTAAATCCTCTCTTGCAAAGAAATTTAATAAACAATTTCTCCAAGGTTTCGCTATGTTAGCATTTTACATCTGTGTATTAATGATCTCAAATGAAGATATTTAATTAAAATGCTTGGAACACCTTAGTGGTTGCAAGTAATTGAAAACAAGGGGCAATGCTAGTTTATTTTACTATGAAACTGTAATGATTGTTTGTTGAACCCGAATAAAGCAAATGTGATTTGATCCCTTGATGACTATACTATAACTTCAAAATGGAAATTAATGAAATGTCATAAAACATAACCCCTTCAATAAAATTGGAGTTTTATGAAGGGAATTTCATCATCTACTCATGAATGAAAAACAAAACTAAAAAATGAAACTCTGGCCTTGAAATGGAAATTTTCTATTTTCTAACTTTGAAATTTTTAATTTTTTAATTTTTATTTTAATGCTTGTAAATGAAAATAAAGTGTAGAAAAAATGAAAATAAAATGCAAAAGAAAAATGAAATGCATTCAGGGTGATGCAATCCTATTCTGACAAAACCGAAGCCAATGAGGTTTCCATGCATGCAACCTAACTTATTGAACTTGCAAAACATGTACAATCCAGATAAGTTAAGTGTTGATCCCTAGGGTTTTAATTACGGTTTTAATATTTAGACATTCGCTTGAAGCAACCAAGATAACTTGCATTAAACTTCACCTATAAGTCTAAAAATCTGAAAGGGGAGAGATAAACATTCAATATTGCATGCAAAAAATAACTCCTTATTTCTTGCCAATGAGATGCAACTCTCTAAATTTTTTATATTAAAAATTAATCATTTTACAATAACAGAATCTCTAGTTTTCTCAAAACCAGAAAAAGGGGAAGACAAACACTCCCAAGCAGGCCCAAAATGGCTTCTCGCCTTCGGCACTGCAACTATGCTCGTAGCAGTTTCCCCCCTTGTAACCATCCTACGCTTCTGCTTTTAAACCTTCTGGTGTGGTTCTCTGCTTCACTCTGTGATGCTTCACTTCATTTTCTAGATTTCATCGTTTCACCTTCCCCATATTTTCTTTGTCTTTGACTTTATGCTCGACATCGAGACGTTTGATCTTCTTTGTGAACTATAATGCTTCTGTAGCCCTTACACCTATATGAATCTGCATGTTCCATAATGGCCCCCTGTAAATCATGACCAAAAATAGCATGTCGTGATATCGCGACATTTTTCTTGTCTGCAGCTTCGTTCCTTTACCTGCATCGCGAAAACAAGACATGTCACGAAATCATGACATTTTTTGGCCAACAGCCTTGTCCGCCACCATGCACAGTGAAAATGAGACATGTCACGAAATCACGACATTTTCCTGTATGCAGCCTTGTCAGCCTTCATGCACGATGAAAATGATACATGTCACGATATCGTGCCATTTTTCTGCTATCGGGCCGTGTGGGTGCAACCTGTCATGAAATCGTGACATTTTTCTCCTTCGCTGTACTTTGTTGCCCTTAGCCGTGAAAATGTGACATGTCACGAAATCGTGAAACTTTTCTCTTCTGCACCATATTGCTGCTTTCTGTCATGAAATCACGATGATTTTTCGTTCTGTACCACTTGACTACTTTCTATCGCAAAATCGTGACGCTTTGCTCTTTCAAGCTGTCTCGCTACTTTCTATCGTGAAATCGTGACACTTTTCTATTCTGTACACCTTGGCTGCTTTCTATCGTGAAATCACGATGATTTTTCATTTAGAGCTGTCTTACGGCTTTCTGTTGCGAAATCGTGACGCTTTTTCATTTGGAGCTGTCTTGTGGTTTTCAATCACGAAATCACAATGCTTTTTGGTTCTGTACCCCTTGCTGCTTGGAGCCGTGAAAATGTGACATGTCACGATATCGCGACAACTTTGCATTGACTCTTCTCTTGCTGCCTTCGACCGCGATTTCATGACAAGTCATGATATCGTGACATTTTCATTTTGTCCTCTCTCCTCTATGAACTGTGATTTCACAACATGTCACGATATCATGACATTTTGAGTCTTCAACTTGGTTCTTTGTCTTGCACCACAATTTCATGACATGTTACGATATCGTGACAATTTCTCTTCATGAGGCATTCTGCTGCTCTTAGCCGTGAAAACGTGACACATCGTGAAATCACGACAATTTTCCATTCTGCTGCATTTCGCTCGTCTGAGCCATGAAAATGTGACGTATCGCGATATTGCGACACCTTCTTTTTCTCAGCAACAACACGTAGCGATATCATGACGCTTTCTTTTTCTCAGCAACAACACGTCATGTAATCGCGATAGCTTTTCATTTCGACGTACTTTGCTATTTTGAGCCACGAAAATGTGACATGTCACGATATCGCGACAATTTTATTTTTCTGGCCGTAAAAACGTGACATGTTGCAATATCGTGACAATTTTCTTTTTCTGGCCGCGACGGAGCAACACGTCGCGATATCGCGACACTTTTTCATTTTCTACCACGATGGAGCAACATGTCACGATATCGTGACACTTTTCATTTTTTTTTGCTTTTTCCCTTGGTTTTTTTTAGCATCTGGGCCACTGCAGTTTTCTTGGAAAGCATGTAAAAAATGTGGGTCCCCAATTTTGGGGTGTGTTGTGGATCATCCACAACAAATGGTGACTCTACTGTCAAATGCTCCTGAGCATTTGGTGAGAACCCAACCTGAAATATGCAAGCTTAGATACAGGCGGCAGCACATAAAAGATAAACAAATACCGATAGATAAAAAATACATAAAACATCAGAATCATTAAGTATCAGCTCGATGTGTGCAATGTGTTTTCATTCCCTATCATTTGAACTTGATCAACATTCCATTGTTAGTTTCACTTATGATTTGTATGCAAGGCTATGAATGATTTGTGCAGGATTTGATGCATGATGAAGATGCTAGAGATGTAACAACCTTCTTTATAAATGCTCAAACCTTCTAATATCATGGACAAACATATTAAAGATGTCAAACCCTCTTAGGACCAAATATATGTCTACTAAATTAATTCATTAGATCCCAAATTTGGTTATGTGTCACTACCATCTTGAACCCATGTGCAAGTGTAAGTGAAATCAAAACTTTGGGGAATAGGATTCCCAACCTAAGCGAGATGGGAATTTAACCCTATCCTTACTATTCTGATTTGGAGTTCATTACCTCATCTTGAACAAAATGATTTAACCTGTTATGGATGAAATGGTCAGGCTAGTCTATCCGTATGAGAAATCAGTGGTCTTGCTTTTAGACAAGACATGTTGCCACACATGAGCATACTTAACCCCATAATCCATGACTTGGCTTCATTCATTCTTTTCTCTCTATTTTTTTTTTGTTTCTTGGACCTTTGGGATGACTACCCATCCTTGCTAGGGACATGTAGTACGATCCCTCCAATCCAATATTAAGATGAAATGGAACATATTTTTATTTCTTGGACCTTTGGGATGACTACCCATCCTTGCTAGGGACATGTAGTACGATCCCTCCAATCCAATATTAAGACAAAATGGGAAATATTAGTTAATTTTATTACTTGGACCTTTGGGATGACTACCCATCCTTTGCGAAGGACATGTAGTACGATCCTTCCAATCCAAGCCTTATGATGAGATGGGAAAAAATGGAAGCTTTGGGGAATCGGATTCTCAACCTAAGTGAGATGAGAATTATGTCCTATCCTTACTACTCCATGTAGGTCAAATAAGAGATTTGGGGAGTTGGATCCTCAACCTAAGTTTGATGAGGATTTAACCCTATACTTACTACTCTGGTTTTAGGCTTTAAGCTTTGATGGGAGTGGTAAAAACCACTATTTCAAGGATTATGTTGCATGATAGGACAGACATGAAATATTCTTTTCACCTTACCTTTTCATCCAAGTATTTTTTTGACTGTTGAGCAAGGTGCAACAAACAGTATTGTCATTGTTGTCAACATAGTCAGATAGATTTATTGATGCAATGGACAAGAGTTTATTGAACAACAAGGTGCAGCCAAAGTACAATGGATAGGAGTTCAGTGTTGAGCAAGGTGTTGCAGGAGTATTGTCATTGTTGTCAATACGATCGGTTAGATCTAATGATGCAATGGACGAGCGGTTCGAAGTCATTCAGATGCAGAGGATAGAAGTTCAAAAGTTAGTCAGATCATGTACAACAAGTTTTCAGGAAGAAAGAAGTGGCCCAGTTTCAAACATTCAAAGAAAAAGACAAGTAAGAAAACTATCGCGATATCACATGTTTTTTGTCATGATTTCACGACAGGTCGGAGGAGAGAGAAGGCACAAAGAAAATTGTCGTGATTTCGCGACAAAAATGAGGAGAGAGAAGGCACAGCCAAAAATGTCATGATTTCATGACAAAAATGAGGAGAGAGAAGGCACAGTCGAAAGTGTCACGATTTCATGACAAAAATGAGGAGAGAGAAGACGCAAGGCAAACTGTCATGATTTTACGACATGTTGGAGGCCAAGAAGCTAAGTCGAGAAACTGTAGCGATTTCGCTACATGTTGAAATTTCGCTGGCCGAAGCAAGGAGAAAGCGTTAAGTGGAAAAGTTGTAGCGATTTCGCTACATGTTGAATTTTCGCTGGCCGAAGCAGGGAGAAAGTGTTAAGTGAAAAAGATGTAGCGATTTCTCTACGAGTCAAAAGTGCACAACACAAAGGTGTAGCGATTTCGCTACGAGTTGAAAAAGCACAACACAAAGGTGTAGCGATTTCGCTACGAGTTGAAAAAGCATAACACGAAGGTGTAGCGATTTCGCTACAAGTCAAAAGTGCAGAACTCAAAGGTGTAGCGATTATGCTACAAGTCAAAAGTGCAAGGCACAAAAGTGTAGCGATTTCGCTACAAGTCAAAATCTCACGGGTAGAAGCAAAGTTGGAAGCACAAGGCACAAAGTTGTAACGATTTTGCTACTGCATGAAGCAAGGAATGTACGGAAGCCGAAAGCGTCACGATTTCATGACAAGAATGAGAATGACGTCAGCAAAAGTTTGAAGTGTCATGATTTCGTGACAAGAACGGTGGCAAAGCTATCAACGGCCAAAAGGGTCGCGATTTCGCGATAGCAAGGACAAGAAGGCGTACGGCCACAAAAAGTGTCACGATATCGCGACATGTTATTATTTCATGGCAGTAAGCTACAGGAAGGTGACAAAGGTGGCAGAAGAGTTTGAGGCCGACAAAGTTAAATCTGGGCCGACGAATTTTAGGGTTTTGCAGCAAACAATTTCTAGGGTTTTGTAGCCGACATTCTTAGGGTTACAACCGATGGATTTTAGGGTTTGGCAGCCGACAATTTCTAGGGTTTCTTAGCCGACGTTCTTTAGGGTTTGTTCCTAAAATTTCTTCTATAAAATGAGGGCTACTTCGAGTTTGAAAATACGCGGTGTGTGTGAGTATTGTGTGCGATATGCGGCTGTAAAAGCATAGATAGCGTAGAGCTAGCAAAATGATAGCAAAGTGTGTAATGTGAGCTGGTCATGTCGAGTTGTTCGAAGTTCGATTGTGAATACGCACAGAGAGTAGAATGTGAAACGACACAGAGTGTGCAAAGCGTGTGTGTAGAGAAAGCAGAGTGTGTAGAGAGCGCGAAGGGAAAAGTTGATTGCAAAGTTTGGCTGTAGCAGTGCAGCAGACGGTGTGAAGTGATTGCGCAAGAGAGAGCAGAGTGCGCAGAGATTGCAAAGGTGATGTAGACCAGTTAGAGTCTTGCAATAACAAAGGTATATGTCAAACATTTTTATTCAAAATTGAAGTCCAGTTGGTGCTGGAAAATTAGGGGTTGGTGCTCCTTTCTGTTGATGCAGATAAATAAGGGGTGGGTGCTCCTTCCGGTTGGTCTTGGTAAACAAATTGTAAAGTTGGTGCTTTGCAAGAGGCTGGATTTGGATGGGAGTCCAAGTAGCCGTTCTTTTTGAGGAGTAGCCATTTTGGTGAACCTCGTTAAAAATCTGTGTTGTGTGATGTTCTCTTGCGGTACTTATTATATCTGTTTATAAATTTTATCTGCTATAATTTTTAGAGCTGTTAATTCATGTCTTGGAATGCTACACTGATTCACCCCCCCTCTCAGTGCCATACTAAGTACAACAATTGGTATCAGAGCAAGGTTCCCTTTGAAGGCTAAATCAGCTAGGGTTGATCTTGGATTAATACTCTAATGGCAAAGAAAGGCAAGAATGGAACCATGAGACACAAGAAGAAAAGATCACACAAGGTCATAAAAGAAAATAAAGATAAATTCATTATTGCTGTAGATTCAAGAGATGAATCAAACAATGGAGAAAATACCAAGAGTCAACTCGATCATAATGCAGGTTCACAAGGTTCAGAATGTTTTGATCAACTCGGGCATAATGAACGTCAGTGTCATGGGTTTAGTAGCAGTGAAGATGAAGAAGAAATAGAATCAGAATAGGAATGTAATAAAGAAGAAATGAATGCAGAAGCAAATTGGAATGAAGATCAAATTACAGCTCCAAGTAAAAAGAATAGAACCTCCTTCAAAAAGACATCTCAGCCAGTTTCAGTTTCTGTGGTAGAGGAAATTGAACCAGAAAAGGCAGAAGGAGTGAACACTGAAGCAGATAATAAAAACCTCAATGCTGAAGTAGACTGGGAAGGTGAGTTGATCTCTGCTCTTGAAGAGTTGAGTATAGAAAAGAAAAAGAACAAAAGACTGTCCAAGAAATTGGAAGAATATGGGGATGAGATTGAAAATCTGTTCTTACAATTCCAAAAGGCCAAGAAAATAGAAGAAGACTTGAAGTCACAGCTGAATGATAAAGTCAATGTGTGTAACAAACATGAAGAGGATTCTAACAAAGTGGTTAGTAATCTAAAGCTGCAAGTAGAAGAGTCTAAAAGGATTGAGGAAACTCTCAGGTCGCAGATCAATGAGAAAGAGATTATTTGTCGCAAACAAGAAGAAGAGATTGGTTCATTGAAGAAACAACTAGAAGAGGCCAATACAAATCTTAAATTTGAGAAGAGCATAGAATTGCTAGATAAAATGATAAGTCATCAGAGAAGCTCCACGGTTAAGCATGGTCTTGGATATGAAGCTGAACAACCTTTATCTTCCAATTTTGCAGAGAAGAAGAAGTTCACTATTGAAGGGTCCGAGCAAGAAAAGGTTAAAGCTGCATCTTCAAAAGAAAGAAAATATCAAAGGAGATTTATAGCAAAGCGACCACAACAAAAGAGGTTCTACCACTCTCACTCTTTTCATACTAACACTTTTAATGGCTATTGTTTCGAGATGTAACCGAGTATGGTCACAAGGCAACTTATTGTGGATTAAATAATAAATCAAAGAGTTATGCTGGTCGAAATACATCTGCATATCTGAGTGAACACTTTGTACAATGTTTTCAATGCAATGGTCATGGGCACATAGCAAGGTTTTGTCCAAGCGCTTCTGTATCAAATCTAAGGCAAAAAAGTAGATTTTATAAGACGCAAAGAACACAACACAGACGAGAAAATAAATCAGGTTCATAGAAGAAAGGAAAATAATCATTCATCATGGATGCATAAGAGACAACCACACAAGAGAGATATTTGAGTTCACGCAATGATGCAAAATAGGGACGCAGGTGAAAAATCCAAGCCCGAGGTCAAGAAAGTCCGGAGAAAGAAAGAAGAGAGGAAATCGTGTCTCCTTGAACTAAAGGAGGCTGCTCTTCTACTGCAATAAGCAACTCCAGGTAACACATCCTCGGGGGGAGCATTTTGAAAAAGGTTTTATTTTATTGCTCTTATATGTTTGTTGGGTTAACCTGAGGATGAAAGGCAAGCAATAAGGAGGAGTTGCACTATAGTTGTTTAAATTTATTTCAGTTCATATAGTTGTTTGTGGAAGTGCCATGAAGGCTAGAGATTAAATGAAGAGTCGCCACCATTTCTAGTATTGTTGTATGTCATTGCTGTATTGTTGATGGTTCTTACTGTAACTGTTTGAAGCCATGAAATGTAACAGTTCAGATAATTTGATTAGTGGAAAAATTTTTGCTCTAGCTACGTATTTATGTTTCGATAAAAGAAGTGTGTATCTGTTCCATTCATTGATGTAAAGATTGTTAGAACTTTCATGGTGCCTTGGTGGAATTATTTAATTCTTAGACAATTTCGTTTTAACTGTTAATAAAATGCCAATCCGAGGTTAAGAAGTATAAGGATGAGTAAAGAGATGAATGGTTGGTCATGAAGTGTTTGACAGAATGTCTTCTCCAGATTTGCACAGTTGAAAGTAAGGGGTGACCAGCGTTGACTGCAAAAAACTTAGACAAAGCTGCAAATGTAAAAACGGATCTGATTTGTGTTGAGGTACAGTATTTTATGCGTACACAGAGTTGACAGTAATACTGCAGTGTTGGTACAGTACTAAACAAGAGTTGGTTGATACATTCTTGGACTAGGGTTGTGTGAGAGATGATTGGTTGAGTAAAGATAATTGAGCATAGTCAAGTGATTGATTGCATGTGGTTGTTCAAGTCCCATAAAATAAACTTTTCTTGATTTGAGTTGAGATTGAGATTTGAGAATAGAAGATATTAAGTCTCTAACAATCTTCTGTATGCTTCTATGAAGTGGATTTAATTTCAGACTATCATTCTTTGTTGAGCTTATATTGAGTACCACTTGAGCATGTTTGATTGCGCCTTTGAAGAAGGTCTTTGGGAAATATTTTGAGGACAATGTTGGGACAAATTGCTAGAGAAGTTTTGGACAAGTTTTTAGAGAGCCTGGCAAGAGAATATTTGGGCAAGTTCCTTGGTGAGCTTGCTGAGCAGGTTCTTAGTGAGCCTATTGACTGAACATTGAAGGTGATAGAGTATAGAATACAGAGTTTCAATGGATAGAAATTCTGGCATCCAACATAGCTGAAGTTAGATCGGAGTGAGGATTCTTCAAGTGAAGAAGAGGTCCACCAGTCAGTGCAGCAAAGAGACAGAGTCTTCTATAATATTACAAGGGTACTATGGAGTATGGTTTATGGTATCCTAGAGATGCAGATTGGGCAGGATGTGTAGATAACCAAAATTTTACCAGTGGAGGTGCATTTTATCGGGAAGGCAGATTGGTTGAGTGGTTAAAATTCCCAAGAAGTGACTAGCTTGGGATCACATTCTCAGGGGGAGCATTTGTGTATTTGTTTTTCTTCTTGTTCATGCTTGGAATATTTGCTAATTGTAATAATTTGTGTCTTAGAATGTTGTGCATAGACTCAGGGGGAGTCTACAGTAGCCCTTTGGTATTATTGTCAAAGGGGGAGAAGATTTACGAGAAAATTACACATGTGTTGCCAACAATTCCAAAGGGGGAGATTGTTGAGCAAGGTGCAACAAAAAATATTGTCATTGTTGTCAACATAGTCAGACATGATTTATTGATGCAATGGACAAGAGTTTATTGAACAACAAGGTGCAGCCAAAGTACAATGGATAGGAGTTCAGTGTTGAGCAAGGTGTTGCGGGAGTATTGTCATTGTTGTCAATATAGTCAGTTAGATCTAATGATGCAATGGACAGGCAGTTCAGAAGTCATTCATATGTAGAGGATAGAAGTTCAAAAGTTAGTCAAATCATGTACAACAAGTTTTTAGGAAGAAAGAAGTGGCCTAGTTTCAAACATTCAAAGAAAAAGACAAGTAAGAAAACTGTCGCGATATCGTGACATGTTTTCTATCGTGATTTCGTGACAAGTCGGAGGAGAGAGAAGGCACAAAGAAAATTGTCGCGATTTCATGACAAAAATGAGGAGAGAGAAGGCGCAGCCAAAAATGTCACGATTTCATGACAAAAATGAGGAGAGAGAAGGCGCAGTCGAAAGTGTCACGATTTCGTGACAAAAATGAGGAGAGAGAAGACGCAAGGCAAACTGGCGTGATTTCACTACATGTTGAAATTTTGCTGGCCGAAGCAAGGAGAAAGCGTTAAGTGGAAAAGTTGTAGTGATTTCGCTACATGTTGAATTTTCGCTGGCCGAAGCAGGGAGAAAGTGTTAAGTGAAAAAGATGTAGCGATTTCGCTACGAGTCAAAAGTGCACAACACAAAGGTGTAGCGATTTCGCTACGAGTTGAAAAAGCACAACACAAAGGTGTAGCGATTTCGCTACGAGTTGAAAAAGCATAACACGAAGGTGTAGCGATTTCGCTACAAGTCAAAAGTGCAGAACTCAAAGGTGTAGCGATTATGCTACAAGTCGAAAGTGCAAGGCACAAAAGTGTAGCGATTTCGCTACAAGTCAAAATCTCACGGGTAGAAGCAAAGTTGGAAGCACAAGGCACAAAGTTGTAACGATTTCGCTACTGCATGAAGCAAGGAATGTACGAAAGCCGAAAGCGTCGCGATTTGGCAACAAGAATGAGAATGATGTCAGCAAAAGTTCGAAGTGTCACGATTTCACGACAAGAATGGTGGCAAAGCTATCAACGGCCAAAAGGGTCATGATTTCACGACAGCAAGGACAAGAAGGCGTACGGCCACAAAAAGTGTCGCGATATCGCGACATGTTATTATTTCATGGCAGTAAGCTACAAGAAGGTGACAAAGGTGGTAGAAGAGTTTGAGGCCGACAAAGTTAAATCTGGGCCGACGGATTTTAGGGTTTTGCAGCAAACAATTTCTAGGGTTTTGCAATCGACATTCTTAGGGTTACAGTCGATGGATTTTAGGGTTTGGCAGTCGAAAATTTCTAGGGTTTCTTAGCCGACGTTCTTTAGGGTTTGTTCCTAAAATTTCTTCTATAAAAGGAGGGCTACTTCGAGTTTGAAAATACGCGGTGTGTGTGAGTATTGTGTGCGATATGCGGCTGTAAAAGCATAGATAGCGCAGAGCTGGCAAAATGATAGCGAAGTGTGTAATGTGAGCTGGTCATGTCGAGTTGTTCAAAGTTTGATTGTGAATACGCACAGAGAGCAGAATGTGAAACGACACAGAGTGTGCGAAGCGTGTGCACAGAGAAAGCAGAGTGTGCAGAGAGCGTGAAGGGAAAAGTTGATTGCAAAGTTTGGTTGTAGTAGTGTAGCAGATGGTGTGAAGTGATTGCGCAAGAGAGAGCAGAGTGCACAGAGATTGCAAAGGTGATGTAGACCAGTTAGAGTCTTGCAATAACAAAGGTATATGTCAAACATTTTTATTCAAAATTGAAGTCTAGTTGGTGCTGGCAAATTAGGGGTTGGTGCTCCTTTCTGTTGATGCAGATAAATAAGGGGTGGGTGCTCCTTCCAGTTGGTGCTGGTAAACAAATTGTAAAGTTGGTGCTTTGCAAGAGGCTGGATTTGGATGGGAGTCCAAGTAGCCGTTCTTTTTGAGGAGTAGCCATTTTGGTGAACCTCGTTAAAAATCTATGTTGTGTGATGTTCTCTTGTGGTACTTATTATATCTGTTTATAAATTTTATCTTGCTGTAATTTTTAGAGCTGTTAATTCATGTCTTGGAATGCTACACTGATTCACCCCCCCCTCTCAGTGCCATACTAAGTACAACAATAATGTTCTATCCTTACTACTCCATGTAGGTCAAATAAGAGCTTTGGGGAGTTGGATCCTCAACCTAAGTTCGATGAGGATTTAACCCTATCCTTACTACTCTGGTTTTAGGCTTTAAGATTTTATGGGAGTGGTAAAAACCACTATTTCAAGGATTATGTTGCATGATAGGACAGACATGAAATATTCTTTTCACCTTACCTTTTCATCCAAGTATGGTTTTGACCATTTTTCTCAAGATTATTTTTAATGTGCATGGAATGTGCTTGGTTCAAGATAGTTTGGGCATTAGTTCCCAACCTTAGGATTTTTATGTTTTCTGTTATAGAATAATCCTAAGAGGATTCAAAACATTCTCAATGATTGCCCAATGGAATGAAAATATAACTGAGATGACATGTATATGCAATGTGGAATATGACATGAGATATGAATGCACTGCTTCTTTTGGAATATATCATCTATTTTACCATAATGTGCAAAACTGACAACTTCATGCATCACAAGATTCAAACGATATTACTTAAAATGTTTGTGTTACTTGTGGAGCTTTCTACAACACAATTCCAATGTTTCATATTCTCCTGATTTTAGGCATAAGTTGACATCTCAATTTTTTCTTTTTTCTTTTTTTTTTATAGACAAACCAACATGTCCAGAGGACTAACACACAAAACTTAAAACCAAAACCAAAAGTAACTTCAAAAACAAACTTGAAAACACAAACCAAAACCCAAAAAACCAAAATCTATATACAAATGTACAATATAATACAAGATGATGCAAAGCTTGGATTATCACTTTCCTGGATCCCACACATGATTAGAACATTTCAACAACAGTATAATGTGATATGCATGCCAAGTGTTGTAGGAATCCAACAAAAACAAGACTAGACCAAACAATGCAACCCACTTCAACTTTCCTCTCTCACCCCACCAATTAGATTTAATTCCATTAGTACTCTCATAGGTGAGATTCAAATTTTCAAATTGATTAGACAATAAATGATATTCAATTTTATCTTGTCTATCCTCTAAAACTTCCATTTCAAAACTCAATCCTTGATTTAGAATT
The DNA here is from genome assembly GCA_028583015.1 of Wollemia nobilis. NCBI lineage: Eukaryota > Viridiplantae > Streptophyta > Pinopsida > Araucariales > Araucariaceae > Wollemia > Wollemia nobilis. Next base: position 235,514 of record JAQPPZ010002654.1, read on the forward strand.
AGGCTATCTTTTTCAAATATGCAATTTTGTAAGTAGGAGCCTATTTATACAAATTTTAAAGCCAAATTATTTTCCAAATTTGTAGGCCAATCAAATTTGTGTAACAGTTTGCAAGCATCTAGGATATTTGCTAAATTAGGATCATTAAAAGTTTTTACCCTAGATTCAATTAGTAATTGTTGATGAATTTTATTTAACAATTCAAGTGCATCAACTTCATTTTCATTCATTAAAAAAATGTTATCAAAGGTGTGATTAGAAATCATACCCTGTTTTTCATTCACCTTTAACGACATTTCATCATAAACATCAATCAAATTCAAAATATGGTCATGCAAATTTTCACCTAAATTTTGGATGCTTGAATATAAAAGGTTAGATTCTAACTTTTGAATGTTTTTATTTACCAAAATTTGATGAGGATTTGCAATTCCCTCTTTTACCTCATGGTCTTCATACTCTTCATTGATTACTTGTTCATTAAACATACCAAAATTGGGCACCCAATTGAAAACATGCCCATCCTTTTCAATCCTCCAATATTCTTGGTCAAAGTGTATGTCTAATGACTCATCTTGATGATCCTTCATTTGAGTTGTTTCCAATTGATCAATCTCTTTGTCGTTTGGTTCCAATTCTTTGTTCACTATCCATGGTATCTTCTCATTTGAATCCTCAAAATCATAATGCAAACTTGTATCCGCATCTTCAATGAATTTATATTCAACATGATCGAAATTTGCAACCTTCTCAAATCTTGTGAATGTGGGGTCTTCGTATGACGTAGAAGTTTCAACATCCTGCATATCAAGTGAAATGTGAGAAAAGAATGCATCATCATATCTCCCCCAACCATTGCAAAAATTGTCATCCAGATCCATGGAATAAAATTCCATGATGTTTGTGGCATGATCTTTTGATTCATTCATAAATTCTTTTCTTCTTTGTCCTTGGAAATAGGATCATTATAATCTTCTAAAATTCGATGAGATTTGAAACCCTCTTCCAAAACATCCTCAAATTGTATAGGAGTTGTAATATCTTCCTTTGAGTAGGCAATTATGTTGTCCTGTATATCAATTGGCACACAAGTTTCATTAGTAGTTTTGGAGTGAGTGTAGTCTTCCCACTTCTTCCAATCATCATAATAATCATCTTTCAAAATCAAGTGGTGACGTTCAACTACTTCTTCAACATCTTCCAATTCATCAATGTGCTTCTCATAAAACTCATATTCACCTTCCTTAGATGGTTCAATTATTTCCAAAAGTGGGTTATTTATTGAATTCAAATTTATAAGGCTATCATCGTCCAAATTAGTAACCCATGATTCAATTTTATCATAATTTAGAGGGTGAAGAATTTCTTGATCATTAATTTTACACATCTCATCAATAGTATCTTGCAAGAACATGTGGTGAAACTCTATCATATCTTCAAATTCATTTATTGATTTTCTTCCAATTTCACTTTCAACCACTTCATTCAATTCTATGGTGGGTTCCGTCCTATCACATATATCAAACATTGTTGAATTTAGAATCCCTTCATCCGAATAATTGTGTATCTCTATGAATGAGATCATTTCTGCATAATCCTCACTAGTGGATGTTGGCTTATCAATTTGCACCTCCTCATGAACTACATCTAAGGTGGTTGTAAGATTTGGATATTCAAATTCATCCCCTTGATCATTCTCCTTAGATATCATTGGAGTGGAGGGTGCTATATTTGATGGTTGGTGTAGGTTGGCATCAATATATTTAGAAGGATAATCTCTTATGTGAACATGTTGTGCCTTTTCTTCTTCAAGACCTTGTCGTTCTATTTCTTCTAAGATCTCATGGATTTTCTCTAGAGACAAGCCACTCAGTTTTTCCTCAATGAGTGAAGCAAGTGTGGGTTGTATGGCTCCTAAGTATACTTCCATGGCTTCCTCTTCTAATGTGTTAAAATTTTCCCACATTTGGCAGTGCAACTCACGAAATCTTCCATTGAATTTACTCAAGGATTCATTAGGCTCCTTACATATGGAGGTAAACTAATTTTTCAAGATTTCTAAGTCAACCTGATTACCAAAATGATAAAGATAGTCTGCTTCTAGTTGTATCCAAGAAGTCCTAACCTCCATGGGTAGTTGGCTGTACCAAAAGAATGGTTTATCATCCAAAATGTATGCAAATAAATTACAAGCTACCTCCTCATAGAAAATCTGGAATTGACATAATGTATTCTTATAGACATGCAGTTTTTGCAAGTATCCTAGTGGCACCTTTTGATTAAAACACCATAAAAAATCCAATAAAATTGTAGGAATTTGATAGGGTATCACGTGTATAGACAAACCCTTATAATGTTCCTCCATCATAGATACCATTCTATCTCTTAGAGACACTATTTTAGCTCTTAGGGATACCATTTGCTCCTCAAGTGTTGCCATTAGTGAAACTTAAAATGTAATTTTAATATTCAACCTGCAATGTATAAACAAAATCAAGTTAGCATCAACTAAGAGATGTATTCATTAAAATCAAATGAAAATAACTGTATGGAAACAACACTTCGTTAGTCAAGACCAAAATTTTCAAAATTAAATCAAATCACTTTATTTCTGTATGAATAATCAAAATGTTTTGCAAAGCTCTTAAGCATTTAAAATCATAATGAAATAAACCGTTTCATGCCCTCCTTCTAGCGCCAATCTATTGAGTGGTGTTAGAAGACTAAATATAACAATCAGTAGGGCATGAAATATACAAAAATTTTAAATCTCACTAAAATAAACCCATCCAGGCCCTCCTTCTAGCGCCAATCTGTTGGGTGGTATTTTCACCCGATTGTGAAAACACACTCTCCGATAGGATTTGGGTTCTAAATCCTCTCTTGCAAAGAAATTTAATAAACAATTTCTCCAAGGTTCCGCTATGTTACCATTTTACATATGTGTATTAATGATCTCAAATGAAGATATTCAATTAAAATGCTTGGAACACCTTAGTGGTTGCAAGTAATTGAAAACAAGGGGCAATGCTGGTTTATTTTACTGTGAAACTGTAATGATTGTTTGTTGAACCCAAATAAAGCAAATGTGATTTGATCCCTTAATGACTATACTGTAACTTCAAAATGGAAATTAATGAAATGTCATAAAACATAACCCCTTCAATAAAATTGGAGTTTTATGAAGGGAATTTCATCATCTACTCATGAATGAAAAACAAAACTAAAAAATGAAACTCTGGCCTTGAAATGGAAATTTTCTATTTTCTAACTTTGAAAATTTTAATTTTTAATTTTTATTTTAATGCCTGTAAATGAAAATAAAATGCAGAAAAAATGAAAATAAAATGCAAAAGAAAAATGAAATGCATTCAGGGTGATGCAATCCTATTCTGACAAAACCGAAGCTAATGAGGTTTCCATGCATGCAACCTAACTTATTGAACCTGCAAAACATGCACAATCTAGATAAGTTAAGTGCTGATCCCTAGGGTTTTAATTATGGTTTTCAGATTTAGACATTCACTTGAAGCAACCAAGATAACTTGCATTAAACTTCACCTATAAGTCTAAAAATCTGAAATGGGAGAGATAAACATTCAATCTTGCATGCAGAAAATAACTCCTTCTTTCTTGCCAATGAGATGCAACTCTCTGAATTTTCTGTATTAAAAATTAATCATTTTACAATAACAGAATCTCTAGTTTTCTCAAAACCAGAAAAAGAGGAAGAAAAACACTCCCAAGCAGGCCTAGAATGGCTTCTCGCCTTCGGCACTACAACTCTACTCGCATCAGTTTCCCCCTATACCATTCCTGCGCTTCTGATTTTAAACCTTCTAGTGCGGTTCTCTGCTTTGCTCTGTGATGCTTCGCTTCATTTTCCAGATTGCATTGTTTCACCTTCCCTGCATTTTCGTTGTCTTTGACTTTATGCTCGACATCGAGACGCTTGATCTTCTCTGTGAATTGTAACGCTTCTACAACCCTTACACCTATACGCCACGTGTTTCGTGATTCTCTGCATGTTCCATAACAGCCCTTGTAAATCATGACCAAAAATAGCATGTCGCGATATCGTGACATTTTTTTGTCTGCAGCTTCGTTCCTTTACCTACATCACGAAAATAAGACATGTCGTGAAATCATGACGTTTTTTGGACAATAGCCTTGTCTGCCACCATGCATAGCAAAAATGAGACATGTCACAAAATTGTGACATTTTCCTGTATGCAGCCTTGTCAGCCTTCATGCACGGCGAAAATGATACATGTCGTGATATCGTGACATTTTTTTGCTATCGGGCCGTGTGGGTGCAACCTGTCGTGAAATCGCAATGTTTTTCTCCTTCACTGTACTTTTTTGGCCTTAGCCGTGAAAATGCGACATGTCACGAAATCATGACACTTTTCTCTTTTGCACAATCTTGCTACTTTCTGTCATGAAATCGCGACAATTTTTCGTTCCGTACCACTTGACTACTTTCTATTACGAAATCGTGACGCTTTTCTCTTTTAGGCTGTCTCACTGCTTTCTGTCATGAAATCGTGACACTTTTCTATTCTGTACACCTTGGATGCTTTCTGTCATGAAATCGTGATGCTTTTTCATTTGGATCTGTCTTGCGGATTTCTGTCGTGAAATCACGATGCTTTTTCATTTGGAGTTGTCTTGCGGTTTTCTGTCATGAAATCGTGATGCTTTTCGCTTCTGTACCCCTTGCTACTTGGAGCCGTAAAAATGCAACATGTCATGATATTGTGACAACTTTGCATTGACTCTTCTCTTTCTGCCTTCGACCACGATTTCATGACAAGTCACGATATCGCGACATTTTCATTTTGTCTTTCTCTCTCCTCTATGAACTGCGATTTCACGACATGTCGCGATATCGCGACATTTTGAGTCTTCAACTTGGTTCTTTGTCTTGCACCGTGATTTCATGACATGTCGCGATATCACGACAATTTCTCTTCATGAGGCATTCTGCTGCTCTTAGCCACGAAAACGTGACACGTCGCGAAATCGTGACAATTTTCCATTCTACTGCATTTCGCTCGTCTGAGTCACGAAGATGCGACCTGTTGTGATATCGCGACACCTTCTTTTTCTCAGCAACAACACGTCGCGATATCGCGACGCTTTCTTTTTCTCAGCAGCAACACATCGTGAAATCACGACAACTTTTCATTCCGACGTACTTTGCTATTTTGAGCCGCGAAAACACGACATGTCGCGATATTGCGGAAATTTTATTTTTTTGGCCGCGAAAACGTGACATGTCGCGATATCGTGACAATTTTATTTTTTTGGCCGCGACGGAGCCACACGTCGCGATATCGCGACACTTTTTCATTTTTTGTGGCGATGGAGCAACATGTCGCGATATCACGACACTTTTCATTTTTTTTTTGCTTTTTCCCTTGGTTTTTTTCAGCATCTGGGCCACTGCAGTTTTCTTGGAAAGCATGTAAAAAAGGTGGGTCCCCAATTTTGGGGTGTGTTATGGATCAGCCACAATAGGAGTCTTCCTATCACTTGGTGGAAAAATGTGTGGAACAAATTTGCTTGGCCAAAATGCGACTTCTTTCTTTGGTTGGTAGATCGTAATAAATTTCTCACTTGGGATAATGTGAGAAAGAGGAGATTTTAGGGTCCCTCTTTTTGTGTCCTTTGCAGTAAGAATGAAGATGACGCTTCTCATTTATTTTTCCAATGCTCCTTTTCCAGAGACATTTGGCACCATTGGTGGAGAGCCTGGAACCATCCATGTTTTCATGTGTTTTCCCTGGTGGAGTTTTGGAGTAGTCTAGGCAGACCTCCGGCCAAGGCTCCCTTCCTTCGGGTGGCTTGGAATTTGGGACCTTCTTGCATCATCTGGAAAATTTTGCTAGAATGGAACCGACACATATTTTAGGGCAGTTATTTGGCTGTTCAACAGAACTGGCAAAGGATCATGTATATGGTTCAGGAAACCATCCATAGAAAATATGATGGGGACCCTCTTTTAGATTCTAGGGAAGATAAGGTACAACAAGCCCTTGGTATCTTTGGGGATGGTGTGAACTCTTCTATCCCTAGTAGGGTTCCTCAGCTCAGCAAGAAGGTTAGGAGAGATGGTAGGTGGAGGCCACCCCCTAGAGGAGTTTTAAAAATTAATACTAATGGATCATCCAAGGGTAATCCTGGACATGCTAGAATTGGTGGTGTTGGGAGAGATTCTACTAGTGGTGTCAATTTTTTATTTTCCATTTATAAAGAAAGCTCTTGCAATTTGTGAGGCCTTGCGGAGGAGGTTTTCTCTTGGCTGGCATAGGATTTTCTGCGAGTCTGACTCTCAAATTGTGGTTAATATTTTAAAAATTTAAAGGGTGGAGGAATTTAATTGCCAGTTGGCCTCTATAGCCCTTCAGATTCTTATAATGAGTGAAGAGTTTGAATTTATATTCTTTATGCACATTCCAAGGGAATGGAATGTGGTTGCTGATTACCTGGCCAAAAGGACTTTTGAGCTGCTGGATCCTTGGAGTATCGATAATTGGGAGAGTCTCTTGTCTAGGGACTCTCAACGCCTATGGGAGTTGATCCACAAGGATGTATAAACTTAATGTGGTTTATTCTTGTTGTCTTTTTCGGGTGTCATTCTAGTCTAGTGGTTTTAGCCTGTTTTGTTGTTTATTTGAGTCTTGGTTGGAAGCTCAGTTGTACTTTGTAATATGGAATTTTTATCCATAAATTTTTACCCCTTTATTTAAAAAGTGTGAAATTAGCATAGTATCTTTCTACAAATATTTCTAGCTTTCATAGAATAGTCTAGTGTCTTGATACCTAAATTGTAGTTTCAAGGTCTCTAATGTATACAACCCTAGGATGCCTCCTTGGATTTGACAAATTAAATTAAATTAAATGATGAGCATTAATGACATTCATAAATATGGTCAATGGATTACCTAAGGTCTCCTATATATATGGAGTTTTCCTAGGTTATGTACTTGGAAAACAACATCAAGACCCTTTTTCCAAATGTAAGTCCAAGAGAGCTTCTTCCTATCTTGAGTTGGTGCACAATGACTTGATGGTATTTCCCACTCTTTTTTTGGGAGCTAAGTATGCACTCACATTTATTGATGATTTCTCATGGAGAACTTGCGTATATTTTTTCAAGTTTAAGAGTGATTTTTTTGCCATATTCAAAGTTTTAAAGGCTTTTGTTTAGAATCAATATTTGAGTTGCATCAAGAAGCTTCACATAGATAAATGGGGGAGTATTTTAGTAGGGAGTTTTTAGATTTTATTACGCTTCATGGAATTCTACACCAAAACTTTATCCCATATACACCAGAGTATAATGGTCTAGCTAAGAGGAAAAATAGAACACTCAAGGAAATGACAAACTATGTGATTCAGTCATGGGATTTACCTCCCATGTTTTGGGTTGAGGCAGTCAATTGTGTGAATTACATTCAAAATAACACACCTCATTGAGCTCTTACATAGATTAATCTAGAGAAGGCTTGGAAAGGGACCAAGCCTAATGTTTCTCATTTCTAAGTTTTGGGAGTCAAGCATGGGATCATGTTTTGAAGACGAAAAGGAAATCTTTGGATAGAAAGAGCAAGCCACTCATTTTTTTTGGCTATTATGACAATACTAAGTCTTATATATTATTGGATATAGATACACATGCAGTTATTCAAACTAATATCTAGTTTGATGAGCATCATTCTCCAACTAAGTCGACTCTTTCTACTCCTTCTCTATCCTCATCTACTTTTCACATTGAATATTAGTTTTAATCATGATCATAGTGAGGATGAGAATATTGTTGAGATAGTTGTAGAGGTTCCCATGCACGATACTCCTATGCCTAGATGGAATTGTAATACAATTGAGGAGGCAACACTTTTCATTGAAGGTCTCCCACCTTCAATGTATACTTCTATTTCTAACATGGGTCTTATTTGTTAGGCAATTTATCTTTATCCATAGAGGTTTGATGAGGCCCATGGAATTTGAGAGTTGGATGGAGTGATCATATTGGACTAAATTCCCACTCAAATATATTACTAACATCTTCACTAAACCCTTCCCATATCCTCATTTTTATTTATTTTGAGAGATTCTTGGGGTGAAGGAAGTTGTCCTTGGGGGGTGTGGATGAGGCCACCTTCCTTTCTCATTTTTATCTCTTTATAGATAGATGTTTTTTCCAACATGTTTTTTCCTCCTCATTCGAAATATTCTAGATACACATTGTACACGAATACTTGATCAAGCCTTGTTATCAAGACTTATATTGTCGATATGCCACTTTATTTTTATCCCTAGATTCACTTGAGGTGGGTGTTAGAGTAGGTGTTTAGACTCTATCTCATGCTCACATAGGTACTTTATTTTATATTAGTTTAGTTTATTTTCCCCACCCACTTTATGTATGTATATTTATTTTTATCCTACTTAGATATTATGGTGATATTTACCATTCCTAGTGATTTATACTCATTGATTACATTTGGAGGGTTGAGATATTTTATTTTTGGATCATATTGCACCTCCCTATTTGTATAGTGGATATTAATTTTTATCTCTTTCTTGATCCTACGGTTGTGGTGGATCTTCCTTGCCTATTTAAGATAAGCATATCCATTAAATTCAAAATTAATTATGACATATGATATGATATTGCAGCTTTTGTGTTAGCTTCCATTATCTTGTTTCTATTTTTTAGTCTCTTTGTTTTGGTTAATCGATGTTTATTGAACCCCTTGATCCTTATGGCTTGGTTTGGTGTTTTTCATTTTTCCATAATTCCTTTCAGGATCCCTTGTTCATGTGGGAAAGGTCATGGGTTAAAAGCCTTTTGGGGTTGAATTTTCTTATTTTTCTCTTGAAGAAAACACATAAATATTTTTTCCTTTCACTTAGCTCCCAAATGCACTAGTCTAATGCCTAAATCTAGGAGAAAAATATAAGGTGCTCCCCTTAAATTCTTGATCTTGAGACACATTTGATATAAACTATTAATTTTTTAGACATATATATGAGTAAATGTGTCAATAAAAATTTCAACTTGTGAAATTGTATTTGTTGGACAAAATTATATTGCACCCAATTATTTTTGCCCAAGTTATAGCAATGAACTCCACCAAGTAACACCCAGTTTTTGTAGGTGAGTTGGAGAAGAGAGAGCAATCCTCCAAGGGAGGTCCCAAGTTCAAATATCCACCCTACCAAAAAGCTGAATTGGGTATCCAAAATCCAATTGATAATGTTGGTGCAGGTAGGGTCGGGTGTGACTTCTAGGTGACTTTGAGGGTGTAGAATCCCTTGTTCGTGGTATCTCAGACAAATGCGGCCATGCAAGGGGTTTTTCACTTAAAAAAAAACTCCACCAAGTAACAATACCTAGTTTGATGGAATTTAATATAAGCTTTGGAGTTTGATTTTATTATTTATTTAAGTGCTAATCTATCCAATATTCCAAAGGATATAACACTTTCATATAAAAGTATTCGAATCCCATTTTTTAAATCACTTAAAATTTTGATCTCTACATAATGTTGATGATAGTTTATAGACCTATTATAGTTCTATGTGGATATTTGTGTGGGATAGATTATTTGGTGTATCCTACTGATCTCAATGGGATTAAAGAATATTAAATTTTAGTTAAAATGGTAGGATTACCTATAAGTAGGAATCTCCATATCATTTTTCAATGATGAAATATAAAAACATCTTTCATGAACTTGCTAAGATTAGATTACACATCCTTGGTATTTTTTATGTTAGTTTAACTTGACTTACTTTTACAAATATAAGGGAAGAATGATCCTATTTAGGTATGGAAAAAATTGAAGGATATATATGAAAAAGTAAGTACTAGTAATGCTAACAAAAAAAGATGAAACTTTTCATTCTCAAATTTTCAAATTTTACTAATATTGAAGACTATATATCTCATTTCAAATATTTAAAATCCAAAATTAGCTGTAGTAAGAGGTAAAGTAAATGGCAATGAGGAGTATGTGAAATATATGATTTTCAATCCTTGTTACAAAAATCATGATTTTATTTTCCAATTCATGACTTTTTTAAATTTTTGTAAATGTCGAGTCAACTTGCCTTGAATTGTCGATTCGTCAATTTTTGTTGATTTTTGAAATTTTTTGGTAGTAGCTTATATTCATAGAGAATAATGGAACAAAGTAATACAGGATACTACCATTTATGAGAGAAGAAAGGATTCTCCCTACATGTTACCACACCATACCAGAAACACTAGGACATTCGAATAAAAAGTGGATTGTGGTTTGAAGGAATCCAACAACCACCAAAAACCACCAATAACAATGCTATACATTATTAATTGATGAAATTATCCAGAAAAATATTTTGAAATATTAATCCAATCTTATTGATCAATATGATTGTATATAGGAGTAATATTTATAACCACAAACGATATGCTTGAATGATTATATATTGAAAATTTTAGTACAAATAGTCAAGGTATTAATGATTTTAAATATTATTACCTTGTATTACTACTACCCCTCAAACCTGCAAGGGGGGTTATCCCTTGACCTTGCAAGGGGTATCTTTCCCCATTGATTCCTGACACAGGTGGTGGCTGGTGTTAGCAACCAAGACAAAAAAATAGACATTGACACAATGACAAAGACTAAAGATTTTGCTAGGGAAAAGGGTGAAGGAATTCAAAGATCTTAGGACATTGTATTTGCCATGACTCATGACACATATTGTAATTTGCATTTTTTTATATTGTAAGCAATACAAGAAAATTTAAATTTTGGATGCATTAGAATTTTTTGTTTAAGATGTATTTTGTCACTTCCATGTGTAGTTTAAGCTTGCATCACTTACATTATTAATATTTTATTTTCATGATGTTAATTCATTGTGATATGCATGAAAGGATTTTTTAATGAAAATTTACATTTTCTTTGGGTTGTTTTTTGCTAATTGTTTCCCCCATATTTTTTTATTACTAATTTTTTCTAATTTTTTCTCCAACTTAATTTTGACATGATTTTGATTTTATCCGCTATGCTTTAAATATAAATCCATTTCATATAGTTGGTTTGGTTCCATAATTGAATGCTATGACTACTAAAAAACTATAACCTATTTCTCTTGGAGGACTTTTCAAGCTTCTTATCCATTATGAAGTTCTATGAAGAATTGTAGAGATATTTTTCATAAAAAATATCATCCAAACTAATTCAATTTATTGGAATCTAAGGCTTTTCTATCAAATGGAATTTCTAATATATCAATGAAGTCAACACATGATTATTGTAAAAGCTAAATATAATCCATCAAAAATTGTATAAGAATATTTATGAATATTGAGATAGAATTCTTAATATCAAGACACAATATTTCTAATGATGAAGAAGAGGATAAAATGGTAAAGGAGAGGTCCAATAGAGTATCCATTATTGGGGGAATTTTTAATGTCTACTATCTCCTCTCCTTGGCCTCTAATATTATATTTTCGAGGGTGTTTAAGTATGTGTAATCTAATATTATTAGGCCAAATATAATAGTGTGGAAGAATTCTTATGAACACTATTGATGTAGGCCATCGACAAGTGTATATGTAAGGCTATGGATATTACACATGTAAAATTATGGGTATCACTTATGTAATCATAAGGACACCATCTATATAAGCCTATATACATGCTCATGTAAGCCTAAGAGAAACCTTCATGTATTACTACTGGTGATATTGATTACTCCACCTCTATGGATAGCCTTGACTAAAGGGTGTAATATATTTATTATATTACAATTCACCCTTCGTGTCATGTTATGTCAAATTGAGATTATTATCTAATTAGAGATTTATAATAACTATAAATACCCCATGATGACCTATCTATTTATGATATGTGAAATATTAGGGTTCATGTGGGCACCCACCCCTTAAAATTTCTTCCCATTTTGGTTCTTTATTAATTTATCTATTTTTTATTTATATTTAAGTTTACATGGTGGAATTGGTAGCTACCACGATGATCCAGGTATGCTATCCATATTTTATAGCCACCATAGTATTTTGCGTTGTCCACCTCAAAATCTTCCACACAGTACTCGCGTAGTTGACCCCAATAACTACCACATTGCAATCCCTTTAAATATTTTACGCTACTAAAAGCACCAAGAAAAATACAAGCATTAAGTCCAATGAGGTTCAATATTTGAACCTTGGACCTCCACCCCATTACGGGGTTTGGAAGAACCAATTGGTCTACACCTTGAACCTTTTTAAGATATGTTTTTCCAATGAGTTTACATAGGTTTTTATGAGAGGTCACGGTCCCATCATATTGAGTGGGGTTTGAACCTTGGACCTCTCAAGGAGAGGCCAAAGCCCTTAACTATGCAATAATCTTGTATCTTCTCTATTTTTCATTTATACACTCTTGTATTTTACTCTTCTACTCTTTTATTCTTATGATTGTGGTGAATGTATATTTTGGGATGTTTATAGAAAATAGTATGAATTCTAACAAGCATTAATAGATATTTCCAAGCTTCTTTTTTTTTTGCGGATTCCCAATTACTTTTTATAAATCCTTTTTTATTTCCTCAATAAATTAGTTCCTTTAGCATAGAGTATTTACTTGTTTGATTTAGAGATCTTATTGTTGAAATATTGTTAGAGTTTAATATTTTTTATTGCTTGAAAATAAGAATTTTAAATATTTCATTAGGTAATATATCCATATTTATATTCATTATATTACACTTTTATCTTTGTATTAGGTTGGTTTTTTATCTAGGTTTTCATAGGTCCTGATGTTTAGGATCAAATATAAAAATTAATATTTAATATTTTAATTATTAGTGGTCAATATCAATGAAAAAAAAATTCATTAAAATAACAATAATAATATGAAATAAATGGTCAATATAATTCTTGAAAGAACATGAAGAAAACTAAAATTAATATTCTTAAAAATGTATACAAGATTCTATATCTTCAATGCTTGAAATACATATATTATTTGATACAATGTGTGGACCTTTATCCCCATAATGTCACCTTATGAAGGTAACTCTTGGAATTTCTCTCCTCACATATCTAGGAGATGCATCCTTTCCTATTCCACACATAAGACAAACCTCTCATGCATTTTGGCTTCTCATCTTATCACTTGTATAATTAACTTTTTGTTCTCTATTTGCACACTTTATTCTATGACACTTTGCAAACTCCTACATTTATACACTTGCACACCTAGTTACATGATGCTTGTGCACATCCTCCACATAGATACATACATAAATGGAAAATATAAATTACATTCCTAAAATAATGACTCAAACCTTATTCTAATATTTACTTATGAATACCAAAATATAACATAAAATGTATACATATATCTCAAATTGAAAAAAGAGGACTGCCCAAACTACCGAACTCGTTTCGGCCATATCTCACTCATCCGGACTCGTATTGAGCTGAAATTTTGAGGGTAGATGCCTGAAAAACCCTAGAACGTCTCCACCAATTTTCATATCATTTGGAGCAACACAGATCCTAGCGCATCCCTATGTGTGAACGAGATATTTGGCAAGCGGCTATGCGAGGGTTTCATCTGGGTTGAGTGCAAGCAGCTCCAGAGGTTGGTTTTTAGGGCCTTCGGGCCCTAGCGGCCAATATTTTTGTGGTTTATGCTCAATATTTTAGTAGGAAATGTTGTAGGGGATCCAATATGGGTTAGAAATTTATCTTTCAACAGATCATACTGTGAACTTGAGTGACAACGACTTCCAATTTGCTGCACAAAAGAAAAGTGAAAACCATACCTTTCCACGATGTCTAGGGCAAGGATTAAAGAGATCACGAAACAAGTTTCAAGTAGTTGATCAAAAAATGGCTCATATCTCAAGTGAATCTGGTGCTAAGGTGCACCCACAAAATAATTCTACTGTGAAAACCCCTATCAAGGGTAAGAATTTTGAAGACTCAGTCCCAAAAATGAATTTTAGGGATGCCCTTCGTGGTGGACAACCTCAACCCAATGCTAATATCAATATTAGGGCTTCCCATAAACCTCTAAGAATGCCTAATATTGATCCCAAGAAAATGGAGTCAGGATGTCTTAAAGCAACTGATGGAACTCCTATTGTTAAGCTTGATATGGGTAACATTCAGACTGGCATTGAAGATTTGGAAAAAAGAGGACTAATTTGTCGGTTCGTGGGTTTTCATCCGAGTCTATCTGCTTTCAAATTCTGGGCTGCAAAAAGCTAGAAAACTAAAGGTGAGTTACAAATCTCTATTTATCCAAATGGTTATTTTCTTGTTTTATTTGCTAATAATGAAGATAGAGAGAAAAATTTTCAAGGGGGTCCTTGGTTTTTTGGAAGGGCAAGGCTTTTCATGAAGCCCTGGCATACTAAATTTAAAGCCGAAGAAGAGATGCCTTCTATAGCTCCCGTGTGGGTTAGACTCTTTGGCCTCCCTATTGAATTTTGGAATCCTACTATTTTTTCTTCAATTGGAAACTCTTTAGGAACTTTTATGATGACTATTGATTGTACTCAAAATTTTGAACATATTATTTATGCTCGGATTTGTGTTTTAATGGATTTTGACAAACCCCTACCTAAAAATATCACATTACAATTTGGGGAAGACACTTGGGAGCAAGTAGTGGACTATGAGAACATTCCTTTTCGTTGTAGAATTTGCCATGAATATGGTCATTTGGCCAGTGCTTGCCCAAATAAAATTCTTGATCAAAAGAAAGAAGATATAAACTCAGCAGGTTTCCAAATACCTAAGAAGAAGAACACTAAAAAAAAACTAGTTATGAAGGATCAATCAAAGTCATCTCCTAATATGTTTGAAATCCTTTCCACAAATGATGTCCCAAGTGAGGAAGAGGAAATAATGGAAACTGAAATCTTAGAAACACAATTTAAATATGAAGGGAAGAACTCAGAGACAAACCAACAAATCAAAGGTTTTCAACAGAAAAAAAAGGGAGAAAATTTACACAAGAAAAACAATCTTTCAAATGTCAAAACTTCAAATAATGCAGGTCCCAATATAGACTCCGTTGAACCATCTAGTAAAATTTTGGCTGTGTACGAGCATTCTTCAAGGTTAGAAGCCATCTCAGATTCAATTGGAATAAGTCAAGAAATAGGGAAAAAAAAATTGAAGATGGATTCTAATCAAAAAGCAGGTCGCAAGACCAATCAATATCATATGGTAAAAGAAGGTGAAAATCTTGTAGAGGAAGGTAATATTAATGCCCTTCCCAAATTTTTTAGCCCTGGTATTAATGAAGATCATCACTTGGAATATTAGAGGACTCAAAGGGAGTCTTTCAAAACAAAATGAAATTAGAAGAATGATTCAGATAAATCATCCACATCTTGTTTTCCTTCAAGAAACAAAGATGTCAATGGAGGATATGGACTCAATTGCCAGTAAAATTTGGCCAGCTAGAAAAGTGGTTTCCCTCAGTTCCCAAGGGACTTCGGGTGGCATTGCTTGTCTTTGGGACCCAAAAGAGGTAGTTATTCACCATATGGTTGGCAGTTGGGGTTTGTTGGCTATAGCTATTCAAAGTAGACATTCCAACCAGATTATGCTCTGCATTACTTTTTATGCTCCGACTTCTTTGGAGGAAAAAGAAGATAGTGGAAGGATATTACTCATATTATCTCTCATTTTCCTAAAGCTTGGATCTTGATCGGAGGATATTTCAATACCATCCTCTCTCTGGATGAGAAAATGGGGGAAATAGAAATTTGGACAAAAGCACTGACCTCATGAGCGAATATATTGCAAACCTCCATCTTGTGGATATCCAACCAGATAATGGCCTTATGACTTGGTCTAACAGAAGGCAAGGCTTAGCTTGTATAATGGAGAGATTGGATAGGTTTTTTCTCTCTAAAAATTTCTTAATCCATGGTCACATTCCTAAAGTGAAGACTCTTAATAATGCTGGTTCGGATCATTGGCCAGTCATGGTGGAAATGTGGAAAACCAATGTGAGTTTCTCTCCTTTTCATTTTCAATTAATGTGGCTTAGAGACATTTCCTTCAGACCTCGTGTGCAACAATGGTGGAAGGAAGGTAAACCTAGGCATGGGACTAAGATGTTCTATTTTGCCAAAATACTGCAATACATTAAATCCAAAATCAAGACTTGGAACTGGAAAGAGTTTGGGGATGTTCATAAAAAAAACATGAAGTTATTGCTCATCTTGAAAATTTGAATAAGAAAATCCGTTTAGATGGCCTCATAGAGAAGAGAAGTGTAGATGAAATTAAACTCACAACTCAGTTAGAGGAATGGGAAAAAAGAGAAGAAATCTTATGGAAGCAAAAATCTAGAATTCAATGGCTCAAAGAAGGAGATCGAAACACAAATTTCTTCCACAAATATCTTCTAGCTCGAAGATCTCACAACTTTATTTCTTCCTTAAAATCAGATTCTGGAGATGTTGTTTATACTTGGGATGGCATGAACTCTATTGTTGTTGATTACTTTTCCAATATTTTTGTTGCTACTCCTCTTGACTCAGCTTCACAACAAAATGTTCTTCAAGCAATCCCTTCTCTTATCACTTCGAAGGAGAACTCTATTTTGACTGCTCCTGTTACTATCAATGAGCTTCAACAAGTAGTTTTTAAAATGCAAAAAGGGAAAACCCTAGGTCCTGATGGTTTTCCCATTGAGTTCTACCAAGAGTTCCGGGATATCCTTCATGTTGATTTATTAGAGGTGGTGGAAGAAGCCAGGAAAGCCAAAGAAATTTTGAAGGTTATCAATAAAACTTATATTACTCTTGTTCCAAAATCTCAAGAGGTTGATCATATCTCAGCTTTTAGACCTATTGCTTTATGTAATGTTCTTCTCAAAATCATTACTAAAATCATGGCAGAAAGGTTGAAGCCTCTTTTGCATAAGATTATTTCCCCGAGCAAGGGGGTTATGTGGAAGGACGTCAAATAGTAGATGAGATAGTTCTTGCTCAGGAAGCCATCCATTCCATGGATATGCAAAATTCTCCTTCCATGTTCATTCGGTTAGACTTATCCAAAGCTTATGATAGAGTGGATTGGCACTTCCTTATCAAAGTTTTGAGGCAATTTGGTTTCTCTAAGGATTGGATGGATTGGATTATGGGATGTATCTCTTCAGTTTCCTACTTAGTTCTTATCAATGGTAGGCCTTCTCAGTCATTCCCAGCCTTCCAGAGGTATTAGGCAAGGTGACCCGCTATCCCCTTATTTATTCATCATTCTTGCTGAATGCTTGGGTAGGACTATAACCAAAAAGAGGGAAAACAAAACCCTTGAGGGAGTTACCATTGCTCATGGAGCTAGACCTATCTCTCATCTTCAATTTGTGGATGACTCTACTCTTTTAGGTAAAGCTACAGTTAAGGAAGCTTCTAATATTAAGCAAATCATTAGTTGTTTTTCTAAGGCTAATGGGCAGTTGATCAATGAAGACAAATCTAAAGTTATTTTCTTTCACTTCTCTGCTAGACAGGAATCCATGGTCTTGGATAAATTAAGATATAAGAAGACCTCCCTTCCAATCACTTATTTAGGTATTCCCATAAATATTCAAAGGCAAAAAAATAAATATTGGAATTGGTTGTTGGACAAAGTCAAGAAGAAAATTGGAAAGTGGACCAACAAGTGGCTTTCTTCTGGGGGTAGAATCACCTTGGTAAAATCAGTCCTTCAAGCTATTCCTATTTATGTTTCTTCCATTTTGAATATCCCAAAGGTTGTTCTTCGAGAATTGGATCAAATCAGTCATCATTTCCTTTGGAGTGGTACTAAGGAGAAAAGAAAATGGGCCTTGGTGAAATGGGATACTTTATGTCTTCCTAAGAGTGAAGGGGGGTTAGGATTCCGGTCTTCTATTAATAACAACAAAGCTTTAGCTGCTAAATTATATTGGAGGATGTTGCATAACCCCAATGCTCTTTGGGCCAATAATCTTCGTGCTAAATATGCTGAGAACAAAAGTCCTGAAGACCTTGTTCGCTATCAACTTCCTACCAAAGGTTCTCCCATTTTAGCAGTTCTTAAGACCGGTGAGGATTTGATAAAGAAAAAATTATTTTGGATCATTCATAATGGTCAACAGGCAAATTTTTGGATAGATTCTTGGGATGGTCACAAGCCTTTGATAACTCAGTTTCTCGATTGGAGGCCTTGGATGGAGGAGCTTCACCGAGCTAATTGGATAAAGGTGGCTAATTACTGTCGGTACCATACTGGTAATTCAAAGGTTGGTAGATATTGGATCCCTATTGAGGACTAGGCCTATTCAAATCCCAGAAAGGCAAAGACAAGATATCCAAGGCATCCTTCATATGAGATCCCTCTCTTGGTCCCATGAAAAAGATTGTTTTGGATGGAACAACACTACTAAGGGTGAGTATTCAGTTGCTCAAGGTTATTTGACCTTATGCCATAATAATCCCAACCATTCTTCTGACATATTTTCTCAATTGTGGGCTCAAAAGCTCTGGCCTAAGGTGAGGTTCTTTAATTGGCTTTTATTGCATCGTAGGGTGCTTACTGGTGAGCAACTTATGAAGCGTGGTTTTCATGGCCCTTTTAGATGTGAAATGTGTGAAGAGAATGTAGAAAATCTCAACCATATTTTTATTGAGTGTACTTTAGCCTCTGAGCTATGGAGGAGAATGGCCACTTTACTTGGCTTACAGTGGTCCAATTTTTTTACTTTTGAATAGCTTTGGAGGGATTGGCCTAATCAAGAGGGTGTTGATCATTTTATTAGGCAGTTAGTTTGGATGGGTTCTACCATTCTTCTTTGGAATATTTGGAATGAAAGGAACAACCAAATTTTTAATCAAGATAGGAAGGATATTCACTATATTTGGCAAAAGACCATAGCCAACTTAGTTGAATCAGTCCATCAACTCCTTAATCACCCCCAAAACTCCCACCAAAGATGGGATCAAGTGATGCAAATATTGAAGATTAAATATTCTAAGGGCAACCAACTTAAAGGGAATGTGAGTATTAGTAAGATGGATAGGACTAGAAATTGGCAACCTCCTCCTAAGGATTTTGGAAAAGTCAATACTGATGGAGCCTCTAGAGGGAACCCTGGAAAAGCCAATGTGGGAGGAATTGGTAGACTTTCAGATGGCTCCCTAGTTTTTACTTTTGCTGAGAATTTGGGTATTCTTTCCAATAACCTTGCTGAGGGGTATGGTATCCTCAGAGGCCTTCAGGAGGCTACTAAGGTTGGATGGGAAAAGGTGTTAGTTGAGTTTGACTCTCAACTTATGATTAATCTCTTGAAGACTCCTTCTAAGAATCATAAGGTGGATTGGAGAATAAAAAGAATTATTGAGAAGATTCAATTAATCCAGATGGGATTTTTGAAAGTTGATTACAATCATGTGGTCAGAGATCAAAACAAGAGTGTTGATGCTTTAGCTAATTGGGCTTTGGACAAAGGTGATCTTACTTGTTATGGCCACCCTCCTATATGGTGGGCTTCTCAATTTTTTTTTTTTTAATTTGTGGAAAACATCCCAAAAGGGATGCCACTTTTGGGTAAGACCCAAGGAGGTAGGGGTATCCATTCCACAAAAAATACCCAAGACTCGGACCTAGCCTACCACCTTTGACATACTCAAGGAGCAAACAAACACACAAAACCAAATTAAAAAAAGTAAATAACAACAAAAATAATAAAATAAAATAAAAAACATGCTCCTTGAGTGTGTCAAAACCAAAAGCACAACCAAACATGCACAATAAGATAAAATAAACCACAACACAAACCACATAGAAAAACACAAGAACCACATAACAAAACACAAACAAGACAAAAACAACAGCACACTACAAAGAGATAACCCAAAAAAACATGAAAAATAAACACAACCAAAACCTAAAAATTAAAATAAAAATAAAAACAACCAAGAACAAGAACAATAACAAAAAAAAACACAAGAACAAGAAAAAAAAACATAAAAAAAAAACAAAACAACAGAAACACAAGAACAAAAAAAACAACACAAAGAACACAAAAACAAAACAAAACAAAAGAACCCACCCACCTTAAAAAACTAAACAAAGAAGACAAAAGAAAAAAAATGAACAAAACAATGACCTATCTAGACCAGAAGACTATTAATGCAAGAATCAACAGAGGAAACAAAATAAAGAATAGAATGAGCCAGGGAACTAAAAAAAAATGAATGAACCAAAGAGAAACAAAAAAAAAAACAAGAAGAAACTAGTTACCTTCAGAACTGGAGCCATCCAAAGAAATGATAGAAAGAAGAGCTTCCCTAATTTGAGAAGCCCACCATATAGGAGGGTGGCCATAACAAGTAAGATCACCTTTGTCCAAAGCCCAATTACCTAAAGCATCAAGCACTCTTGTTTCGATCTCTGACCACATGATTGTAATCAACTTTCAAAAATCCCATCCGGATTAACTGAATCTTTTCAATAATTCTTTTTATTCTCCAATCCACCTTATGATTCTTAGAAGGAGTCTTCAAGAGATTAATCATAAGTTGAGAGTTAGACTCAACTAACACCTTTTCCCATCCAACCTTAGTACCCTCCTGAAGGCCTCTAAGGATACCATACCCCTCAGCAAGGTTGTTGGAAAGAATACCCAAATTCTTAGCAAAAGTAAAAACCAGGGAGCCATCTGAAAATCTACCAATTCCTCCCACACTGGCTTTTCCAGGGTTCCCTCTAGAGGCTCCATCAGTATTGAATTTTCCAAAATCCTTAGGAGGAGGTTGCCAATTTATAGTCCTATCCATCTTACTAATACTCACATTCTCTTTAAGTTGGTTGCCATTAGAAGGTTTAATCTTCAATATTTGCATCACTTGATCCCATATTTGGTGGGATTTTTGGGGGTGATTAAGGAGTTGATGGACTGATTCAACTAAGTTGGCTATGGTCTTTTGCCAAATATAGTGAATATCC
This sequence comes from Wollemia nobilis, assembly GCA_028583015.1. Classification (NCBI taxonomy): domain Eukaryota; kingdom Viridiplantae; phylum Streptophyta; class Pinopsida; order Araucariales; family Araucariaceae; genus Wollemia; species Wollemia nobilis. The sequence continues at coordinate 256,533 of JAQPPZ010002654.1, forward strand.
TTCCTATCTTGATTAAAAATTTGGTTGTTCCTTTCATTCCAAATATTCCAAAGAAGAATGGTAGAACCCATCCAAACTAATTGCCTAATAAAATGATCATCACCCTCTTGACTAGGCTAATCCCTCCAAAGCTGTTCAAAAGTGAAAAAATTGGACCACTGTAAGCCAAGTAAATTTGCCATTCTCCTCCATAGCTCAGAGTCTAAAGTACACTAAATAAAAACATGGTTGATATTTTCTACATTGTTTTCACACATTTCACATCTAAAAGGGCCATGAAAACCATGCTTCATAAGTTGCTCACCAGTAAGAACCCTACGATGCAATAAAATCCAATTAAAGAACCTCACCTTAGGCCGGAGCTTTTGAGCCCACAATTGAGAAAATATGTCAGAAGAATGGTTGGGATTATTATGGCATAAGGTCAAATAACCTTGAGCAACTGAATACTCACCCTTAGTAGTGTTGTTCCATCCAAAAAAATATTTTTCATGGGACCAAGAGAGGGATCTCATATGAAGGATGCCTTGGATATCTTGTATTTGCCTTTTTGGGATTTGAATAGGCCAGTCCTCAATAGGGATCCAATATCTACCAACCTTTGAATTACCAGTTTGGTACCGACGATAATTAGCCACCTTTATCCAATTAGCTCGGTGAAGCTCCTCCATCCAAGGCCTCCAATCAGAAGCTGAGTTATCAAAGGCTTGTGACCATCCCAAGAATCTGTCCAAAAATTTGCATGTTGACCATTATGAATGATCCAAAATAATTTATTCTTTATCAAATCCTCACCAGTCTTAAGAACTGCTAAAATGGGAGAACCTTTGGTAGGAAGTTGATAGGGAACAAGGTCTTCAGGACTTTTGTTCTCAACATATTTAGCACAGAGATTATTGGCCCAAAGAGCATTGGGGTTATGCAACATCCTCCAATATCATTTAGCAGCTAAAGCTTTGTTGTTATTAATTGAAGGTGGGCTTCTCAAATTAGGGAAGCTCTTATTTCTATCATTTATTTGGATGGCTCTAGTTTTGAAGGTACCTAGTTTCTTCTTGTTTTTTTTTTTTTTGCTTCTCTTTGGTTCATTCAGTTTTTTTAGTCCCCTAGATCATTCTATTCTTTATTTTGTTTCCTCTGTTGATTCTTGCCTTAATAGTCTTCTGGTCTAGATAGGTCATTGTTATGTTCAATTTTTTTTTTTTTTTTTTTTTTTTTTAGTTTTTTAATGTGGGTGGGTTCTTTTGTTTTGTTTTGTTTTTGTGTTCTTTGCGTTGTTTTTTGTTGTTCATGTGTTTTTGTTGTTTTGTATATTTTTTTTTGTTATTGTTCTTGTGTTTTTTTCATTCTTGTTCTTGTGTTTCTCTTTGTCTGTGTTAATTCGTGGTTTTATGTGTGAGTGTTTTCTATGCTTTTTGTTTTTGTTTATTGTCTATTTTTGGTTTTTTTTTTTATTTTTTATTTTTAAGGTTTTGGTTGTGTTTATTTTTCATTTTTTTTTGGGTTATGTCTTTGTAGTGTTCTATTGATTTTGTCTTGTTTGTGTTTTTTTATGTGGTTCTTGTATTTTTATATATAGTTTGTGTTGTGGTTTCTTTTATCTTATTGTGCGTGTTTGGTTGTGCTTTTATTTTTGACACACTCAAGGAACATGTTTTTTATTTTATTTTATTATTTTTGTTGTTATTTACTTATTTTTAAATTGGTTTTGTGTGTTTTCTTGCTCCTTGAGCATGTTAAAGGTGGTAGGCTAGGTCGGAGTCTTGGTCATTTTTGGTGGAATGGATACCCATGCCTCCTTGGGTCTTACCGAAAAGTGGCATCCCTTTTGGGATGTTTTCCACAAATAAAAAAAATATATATTTACATATTTACAATTGTAACATAAGGTACCATGGGGTACATTAGAATGTACCAAATAATGTCATATTATCAACACCCTCCTATATTATATTATTTGGTTATTGAATACTTTAATATTTAATCTATATCCTTTTGTCCTTCATCTTGATTTTTTTATTTTTAGTCTTTGCTCCATGTATTTTTTTCTTCTTCCCTTTGTGCTTTACTTTATTCTTATTTTTTAAATTTCTTATCTTCATCTTTATTTGTGGTATGGAAATGGGTGTAACTTATAGATAAGGAGTTAATAAGTCATCATAATAATAAATTCTAGAATTTAAATATTTTATATTCAAATAATATATGTCACAATTTACATATTTCTTCTCTTGCCTATCCTCTTCATAAATTTCAAAGGTGAGTTAATCCATAATCACTATGCATATTTTAGTAGATAATATAATGGTGTTTTGTGAATCCCACTATGGTCTAAAAGGTATTTCATTAAGATAGCTAATAATTATTGTGAAATTTTCATATTTTGTATTTTTGAAAATAAAGATAAAATTGCCTTCAAATCATTTAACATTTTCTTCTTTCCATAAAAATCATCTATTAAATTTTTTTTATATAAGTTTAGTTTATTCAATATTCCTTCATTATCTTGAAAAAATATATTTTTGATGACTTATTCCATAAATATTTATAACTCCAATATTTTAATTCTTCACATAATCAAATTCTTCAATTCAAACTTGCAAATCAATAATAATAGATTTTATTGGAGTAGAAGACCTTTTCACCCATAAATTTCAAATAAAAATTTTATCGAATAAATCAAGTTTTTAAAATTAAAAAAGAAATTAAATTTATTTTGTTGTAGAAAACCTTATATGTCCAAACTTTAACTTATCAAATTTATACATTTTTTTTTAGATTCAATTTCCTTAAAACTCTCAAATTATTTTTAGATTGCTTCTTTAATTATCTTATTTCTCCAATAATTAATTCTCTAATTAATGAAATTTTTAATATTCAAATACCTTGATTAATTAAAAATCTAATATTCAAGTGTGCAACAAAATCTTCAATTTGAAACTATATATTCTATGCACCCAATGTTAAATCAAAGTTATCATCTTTGAATCATGCATGCCTAAACTGATGTGAGCAATGAAATCTACATGACGTCCATGTTGGTTTATATTTTTACAACTATATTCATGTAAAGCATTACCCAAGGTATGATTCTAGTTTGGAATTTTACCTTTTGGTATTCATAGAGACATTTATTTCTCTTATAATATTTGTTTTCCTCCTTATTTTTTCATATAAATATCATAAGGAATCATTTGCTCTCAATGTTATCCAAAAAAATCAAGCTCTTACTTTACAAGCAACTTGAATTGCTTAATTTAATTGGTGGTAGATGGCTTCAGATAATCTCAATCAATGGTGCTATACTCTTCCAAAATATATTCTTCATAGGAGCTTCATATTATTCATAGTATTTTAAAACCTAGTTCTTCATCCCTCTACATACTTACATTTCTACCTAAGTACTCTCTTCAATATTGACTTATCTCATTTTTCTTCTTAGGTTCTTGTCTGACGACTTCAAAGTTGGTGTATCTCCACTTTTTTTTCTTTTCAAGTCCATATCTAAGTTATTCAATCTATGAATTAATTTTCTTCTTCTCAAGTCCCTACCTGACTTCTTCAATGCTGAATTATTTTTCTTATTCTCAAGTTCCTACCTTATTCCTTCAATGTTGGCTTATTTCTTCTTCTTATTAGGTCCTTTCTTAAGTTCTTCTAAGTTGGTTTATTTATTCTTCTTCGTAGGTCCCTACGCGAGTTCTTCAATATCCAAAATGCTCTTGGTTCATACAATCAACAATAATTTCATGAATTGATGTGTTCTTCTACTTTGATAGATTTGATAGGCGATGTTCTCTTATCCAGGGTCTTCCATACCTAAAATTTTCAAGTTCTTTTCTTCTCTTTTTGTCTATGCTTCCTCACATAACTCTAGCCTCTTGCTAGTCTCTTTACCCACAAATTCAATATTTTTTCCCACAATCTATTTCTTCAAATAAAATTCACACCAAGGTCAATATTGAAGCTATCTTAAACCTTAAAATTAAATGGAGTATAGTGGTGGCTCTATTAGAAACTATTCATAGTAGCTATGATATCATTGTTGGCCTTTTATCCAAGTTATCATAGGTCCCAATATTTATGATCAAATATAAAAATAATATCTAAGCATTCAATTATCAATGACCAATATCAATGAATAAAATATTCATGAAAATAACAACAATAATATGAAATAAATGGTCAATATAATTCATGAAATAACATGAATAAAACTTATAATAATATGTTAAAAAATGTATATAAGATTTTATATCTTTGATGCTTGAAATAGATATATTCTTTGATACAATACATGGAGCTTTATCTCCATAATATCACCTTAGAATGGTGAATCTTGAACTCTTTATCTATTGCTCTCCTCACATATCTAGGAGATGCATCCTTTCCTATTCCACACATAAGAAAAACCTCATGCATTTTAATTTCTCATATTTCCACTTGTATACTTAACTCTTGGCTTTCTATTGACACATATTATTCTATGTCACTTTGCATACTCCTACATCTATACACTTGCATACATAGTTACATGGTAGCTGCACACTTCCTTACTCCTCACACTTGCACACATTTCTTACATGGCACTTGTGCACATCCTACACATAGACACATGCATAAAGAAAAAATATAAATCACACTCCATAAATATTGACTCAAACCATGTTCTAATATTTATATATTCATAATTGTACCATAAGGTACCATGTGGATACATTAGCATATACCAAATAATGTAACATTATCCAACATAAGCTTATGAAAGTTTTTTTTCCTTCACTAGTAAAAAGTAGAATTTTGTTTTTTTAATTGGATTCTTTTTTTATTGCCTATTATATATATATATATATATATATATATATATATATATATATATATATATATATATATATATATATATATATATATATATATATAATTTTAATCAATCATGGGTAACTATTATCTATATAATTAAATTTATTTAAAAATTTCATCAACTAATTCATGGCTTTCATATTTATAGTTTTATTTTATATTTTTGAATAAAACATTATATTACATTTGAATGTTGTGAATTTTTAATTAACAATCTAATTTTTTTATTAATGGTGAAAAGCAAGATTTTGAAAGGTCCCATAACCTTTTACATTAGAGGAGGTAGAGAAATATAAGGCTAATTAAGCACATGCCAGCCTCCAAGGTAAACAAAAGCAAATACTAGCCCACCACTCAAAAAGGCATAAAGGAAAATTTTTATTCAAATTTCTTTTAGAGACACCAACAATCCTACTCTATTTTTACATATGACTGGAAGGGAAGAAAATACTTCAAGATGTTAATAAAAAAAAATTAAACTCAGAGAGCAAGGATGAAGGCCAAAAACCAAGAATATTCCTTGAGAATGGTAACCACCAGTGAGAAAAAGGGCCAGTCCCCAAGAAAGACCCCCAAATAGAGGATCACTAGAATATAACTGATATCTCATCCAAGTAGAAAGATAATAAAAAATCCTACTAGATAGGTAGACCCAATGCTTCCAAAGCAACAATTGCCATTAATAACAAAGGAAAATTATCTTTCCAAATTTTGAACTGGCCAATATCCACCCCCAAATTGACCATACCATCAACAACCTAGTTACATTCCCTATAAATATGCTCAATTTTAACTTCTAACATACCTTCCATAATGTTTGATGTGTCCCTAATAATATTTAGGATGAAACAATTATCAGTCTTTCCAACCTATAAATCTTGAATGATGTTCAAGGAGTCACCTTGAATGAGAAGTCTTTTGAAGTCCCTCTCAAAAACCTAGTGAACACCCGATAAAAGAGCCTTAGCTTCAACTAGGTGGTTGGTTTGAATACCATAATATTTAGTGTAATCCCACATGACCTCACCATTATCATTTCCAACAACACCCCCTCCACCAACCCCTCTGGGATTACCTTTGGCAGCCCCATAAAATTTTAGAATGACCTACTCTTTAGCTGATTTATGTCATCTAGTAGCCAATATTTTTTGAATAGTGAATACAAAAACATAATTCTCTAGATTCATATTCCAACTAACAACAACCTCTTTCTCCATAACGTCCTCCCTACCATTTTCAACGTCAAAGACAATCAGGTTATTCTTAATAACAAATTTAATTAACAATATAATTTGATATCACATAATAATAACCAGTATAATATATTTTTATTAATTCTTAAAATAAAAAGGAAATATGTCTGAGGTGTAGACCAATTGGTTCGACCAAACCCTATAAAGGGGGAAGATGTCCAAGGTTCAAATCTTAGGCCTCGTTGGACTGAACACTTGTCCCTTTAGTGCTTTCAGTGGTATAAAATATTTAAAATGAACAAAAGAAGGACTACCGAAATTGTGTGGAAGCTTTTGGGGCACACAATGTAGAATACTGTAGCAGCCATAAAATTCGAATAACTTACTCGGATTTATAAAGACTACAAATTCCACCATATAAATAAAAATAAAAAATAAATAAATAAATAAATAAATTATAATTTCTTATATATACTTGTCCGACTTATAATTAAAAAAAATTACATTCTAAAATCTAACTTTGAATTTATAAAATTTTTACTAAATATTAGTGTGAAATCATAGTGGAAATAAGTTAAAACTATATTCATCTGGTTTGTAATCAGCTCTAACTATTGTATTTTATTTAAAATTTTCAAAAAAAATCTATTTATTTGATCATTGCAATTAAAATTTGAAATTTTTATTATCTTACACATAATTGTTAAACTCAAAAGTCATTTGTTCAATGTATTCTAATTACTTATACTTTTAATGACATCTTAAATGAACAATATCAATTCTAAAATTTAGTAACAAAATAAAATTAATAACATTAATTACTACATTTAAAATTTGAATAACAAACTTTAATCATAAAATCTTAGTATTTATAATTACGACCTTAATAACACTTATTCATTTGAAGAAAATCAACTATAAAGTTTACTTTAGTTAAAGAAAATCAACTATAAAGTTTAGTTAAATAAAATCCATAGCTATTAATAAACATAACAAAATTAATGACTAATTTAGAAACGAACTGAGTAATAATTATTTTAAATAGATTTAAATGCACGATACATACAACTGACCAAAGTCATTATATTTTTATTCCAAGGTAGGGGCGGCAGTCAAATTCTAGGCATTCTCCGAACGGCTCCGAATTTATCTCGTCAACTAAGTGTTTTTTTTAATTAATTAATTAATAAATTTATTTTTAGATTACATAAAAAAATTGTTCACAATCACACCATTCTTAGCAATCGAAATACGGAGAGGTGTGAAGGGCGGGCTACACTACATCATCGTCGTGGTGTCTGCCTATCAACTGAGGTATTGGCACGCGTCGTGGTCTGAACGGCTCCGAATTTATCTCTGTCAACTGAGGTATTTAAGATTAATAGAATTTTTTATTGGATTCTTTTTTTATTGCCTTTACTTATCTTTAGAATAGATATATAGAGATATAACATTTTTTAAGATTAATTATAAAAAATTTTAAACTTTATTCTATCCTTTCGTAAGAATATATATATATATATATATATATATATATATATATATATATATATATATATATATATAGTTAATTTTAATCAATTATGGGTAACTATTATCTATATAATTAATTTTATTTAAAAATTTCATCAACTAATTCATGGCTTTCATATTTATAGTTTTATTTTATATTTTTGAATAAAACATTATATTACATTTGAATGTTGTGAATTTTTAATTAACTGTAGACACCAAAACAACACCCATCCGATTAAGTGACTACAAACACCGATCGCATTGACACACACAGCTTTCAGGGCAGCCCTCAGAGGTCAAACAGTGGTCCTAGCCACTCACACAGTAGTTTAGAAGGTCGAAAAATGGCAGAGCAAAGTTGGTCGCTTTAACAAGCCTTCGTTCAAACAAACCTTAAGCAAAACTTCAAGAGCAAACAAGCCTTAATCAAAAGGGAACCTTGGCCTTAGACGTCGTGATTTCGCGACGTCACGATTTCACGATGTCGTGAAATCGCAACGTCGCGATTTCGCGCGTCGCGATATCGCGACACCTAAGGCCCCGAGGGAAGCCTCGGCCTTAGACGTCGCGATATCGTGTGTAGCGATATCGTGACACCTAAGGCCCCGAGGGAAGCCTCGGCCTTAGACGTCGTGATATCGTGTGTAGCGATATCGCGACACCTAAGGCCCCGAGGGAAGCCTCGGCCTTAGACATCGCGATATCGCGCGTCGCGATATCGCGATGTCTAAGGCCCCGAGGGAAGCCTCGGCCTTAGACATCGCGATATCGCGCGTCGCGATATCGCGATGTCTAAGGCCCCGAGGGAAGCCTCGGCCTTAGACGTCGCGATATCACGCATCGTGATATCGTGACACCTAAGGCCCCAAGGGGGAACCACGGTCGAAGTGTCACGATATCGCGACGTCGCGATATCGTGACACTTCGACATTTTGCATTTAAAAGCAGACACCTCTCCAATCAAATGCGGACTTTGACGTGGCCGCCACATCCAAGGAATGACCACCACGTGGCACCCCTATGTGCCCCTTTTCAAAGAGACCCCGTGGGTCTGTAGAACGGCGAACTTCACCAACTGCATTAATGAGACAAGCAGTGTTAGCAACAAATCCGATCCGAGGCCATGCCTCATAACTACTGATGTCAGTGCGAGCCATGTCTCATAAATCATCTGACAAGGGTCAAATCTCAGTTGTGGACTTAGGGTTTGACATTAATTTTCAGAGGCAAAATTCCTCTATAAAAACTAGCTCAATGCAAAACAAAAATAAACACAATTTGGCAGCACTTCGTTGCCTGGAAATGTCTATCTCCTTTCTTTTTTTTGCATTGCATTGAGCTAGTTTTTATAGAGGAATTTTGCCTCTAAACATTAATGTCAAACCCTAAGTCCGTCACTAAGATTTGACCCTTGTCAGATGATTTATGAGACATGGCTCGCACTGACATCAGTAGTTATGAGGCATGGCCTCGGATCGAATTTGTTGCTAACACTACTTGTCTCATTAATGCAGTTGGTGAAGTCCATCGTTCTACAGACCCACAGGGTCTCTTTGAAAAGTGGCACATAGGGGTGCCATGTGGCGATCATTCCTTGGATGTGGCAGCCATGTCAAAGTCCACCTTTCATTGGAGAGGTGTCTGCTTTTAAACGCAAAATGCTGAAGTGTCACGATATCACGACGTTGCGATATCACGACATCACGATATCACGACACTTCGGCCGTGGTTCCCCCTCGGGGCCTTAGGTGTCACGATATTGCGACGCACGATATCACGAAATCTAAGGCCGAGGCTTCCCTCGGGGCCTTAGGTGTCGCGATATCACGACGCACGATATCGCGATGTCTAAGGCCGAGGCTTCCCTCGGGGCCTTAGGTGTCGCGATATCGTGACGCGCGATATCATGACGTCTAAGGCCGAGGCTTCCCTCGGGGCCTTAGGTGTCACAATATCGCGACGCGTGATATCACGATGTCTAAGGCCGAGGCTTCCCTTGGGGCCTTAGGTGTTGCGATATTGCGACACGCGATATCGCAACGTCTAAGGCCGACGCTTCCCTTGGGGCCTTAGGTGTCGCGATATTGCGACGCGCGATATCACGACGTCTAAGGCCGAGGCTTCCCTCGGGGCCTTAGGTGTCACGATATCGCGATGCGTGAAATCGCGACGTCACGATTTCACGATGTCGCAAAATTGCGACGTCGTGAAATCACGACGTCACGAAATCACGACGTCTAAGGCCAAGGTTCCCTTTTTATTAAGGCTTGTTTGCTCTTGAAGTTTTGCTTAAGGTTTGTTTGAACGAAGGCTTGTTAAAGCGACCAACTTTGCTCTGCCATTTTTTGACCTTCTAAACTGCTGTGTGAGTGGCTAGGACCACTGTTTGACCTCTGAGGGCTGCCCTGAAAGCTGTGTGTGTCAATGCGATCGGTGTTTGTAGTCACTTAATCGGATGGGTGTTGTTTTGGTGTCTACAGATGCCCCTTTTTGGGAAGCGCTATGGGTGACGCAAGATCCTGAGCAAAAATAGAAAACCAAAGCACTAATGATTAGGGTTTCTTGGTAACCTAACCAACTTTTGATGCCCCAAGTATGGAAAGGGCATGCATTATTTGAATCCTTGCTTCTGACGAGCTAAGGAATTTGATTTCAAGCGTTAACCTATTTTGGTGAGGTGTGACTTGAGCTTGGACATTGATTAGTCATGATTAGGCAAAGGGCGTAACCTTTTGTCCACAGGGGAAACCTTGTGTTCATGATTCACGAATGCCAAGGTCAAGGGCACCATAGGCTGTAATAGTGAAAATAGGATTTTGAAAGGTCCCATAACCTTTTAGATTAGAGGAGGTAGAGAAAGATAAGGCTAATTAAGCACAGGCCAACCTGCAAGGTAAAAAAAAGCAAAGACCATCCCACCACTCAACAGGGCATAAAGGAAATTTTTTATTCAAATTTATTTTAGAGACACCAACGATCCTACTCTATTTTTGCATAATACTAGAAGGGAAGTAAATACATCAAGATGCAGATAAAAAAAATTAAACTCAGAGAGCAAGGATGAAGGCAAAACACCAAACATATTCCTTGAGAATGGTAACCACCAGTGAGCAAAAGGGCCAATCCCCAAAAAAGACCCCCCAAATAGAGGATTACTAGAAAACAACTGATATCTCATCCAAGTAGAAATATAATAAAAATACCTATTAGATAGGTATACCCAATGCTTCCAAAGCAACAATTGCCATTAACCGCAAAGTAAAATAGTCTTCCCAAATTCTGAACTGGCCAATATCCAACCCCAAATTGACCATAACATCAACAACCTAGTTACATTCCCTATAAATATGCTCAATTTTAACTTCTAACATACCTTCCAAAATATTTGATGTATCCTTAATAATATTCAGGATGAAACAATTATCAGTATTTCCAACCTGTAGATCTTGAATTATGTTCAAGGAGTCACCTTGAATGAGAAGTATTTTGAAGTCCATCTCCAAAACCTAGTGAACACCCAATAAAAGAGCCTTAGCTTCAACTAGGTGGTTGGTTTGAATACCATAATATTTAGTGTAAGCCCACATGACCTCACCATTATCATTTCCAACAACACCCCCTCCACCAGCCCTCCTTGGATTACCTTTGGCAACCCCATCAAAGTTTAGAATGACCTACTCTTTAGCTAATTTATGTCATCTAGTAGCCAACATTTTTCAAATAGTGAATACAGAAACATAATTCTCTAGATTCATATTCCAAATAACAACAACCTCTTTCTCCATAACTTCCTCCTTACCATTTTCAACATCAAAGACAATCAGGTTATTCTTAATAGCAACTTTAATTAACAATATAATTTGATATCACATAATAATAACTAGTATAATATATTTTTATTAATTCTTAAAAGAAAAAGGAAATAGGTCCGAGGTGTATACCAATTGGTTCGACCAAACCCTATAAGGGGGGCAGATGTCCAAGGTTCAAATATTAAGCCTCGTTGGACTCAACACTTGTCCCTTTCTTGGTGCTTTCAGTGACATAAAATATTTAAAATGATTGTGACATGATGATTATAGAGATGGACTATGCGAAGAATTGTGTGGAAGATTTCGGGATAGACAATGCAGAATACTATAGCAACCATAAAATTCGAATAACTTACTCCAATTTATAAAGGCTACAAATTCCACCATATAAATAAAAAAATAAAAAATAAAAAATAAAAAATAAATTATAATTTCTTATTATATACTTGTCCAATTTATAATTAAAAAAAATTATATTCTAAAATCAAAATTTGAATTAATAAATTTTTTACTAAATATTAGTGTGAAATCATAGTGAAAATAAGTTAAAACTGCTCCTCAAAC